>VWZK01003046.1:33781-45496 GCA_013396935.1 Baryphthengus martii | reverse complement strand
GCCTACTGATGGGAAGCAGAGAATAAGATGTTGTTTTGCTTCGCTTTGCGTGAGCACGGCTTGCTTTTTGGTTTTTGCTTTTTTTCATATTAAACTGCCTTTATCGTACTCCACGGGCTCTTCCCATCTTATTCTCTCCCCCTCTTGTCGTTCTGAGGGAAGTAGAGGGGAGTGATAGAGTGACTTGGTGGGTACTTGGCGCTCAGACAAGGTCAACCCACCACACACCCTGGGAAAATATCTTACCAAATGAAAGGATAATGTGAAGTAAAATTTCAGAGCAAAATGAAACCCCCAGCCCATTTTTAGGAAATCAGTGGGTTGGAGGTCCTGGTGGTGTAAAAGAAGTGCTTATAACATAACTTAAAAATCCGTATCTGGCCAGTTTTTCCATATAGGAAAAGCCAGTTGCATGGGACATACAGAAACACAGCCCCCCCTTTTTTTTTTTTTTTTTTCTGACATGTGCCCATAAAGGTTGCCTCAGATTGACTTCACAAATGAAGAGTAACTATATATTCTGTATAATTTCAAACCTGATTAGACTACAAATACACATAGCTTGAGAGCACAGTGTTTAACAATTTTTACTTCTATGATAACAAATCAAGGTAACACTTCTTTATAGCCTCTGTTTACATATACACAAAATCTTTCCATCTACTCGCTTTGCGTTGTACAACTTTTAAGTCCCTTCTAAGAGCAAGACTGGGTTTAGAGACAGTATTTTTCACTATGTTGGTAAACATCACTTTTATTTCTCATTGTCCTCCTTTCAGCATGTGCTAGTGGTATTGGTGTAGCAGTCAAAGAATGCAGTCCTCAGCTCATGGAATAGCTAAGGCTATTTTTCTTACTAGTCTTAGTGTCTGACGTAACTCACTCAGATCTTCTTGAAGTTGCAGTAGCACTCTTAGAGTATGGTGTCAGAGAGCCTTACAGAGTTCTCAATTCTTTGACCTTGAGTTTTCATCTGAATATGTCCTTGTAAGTTTCTCTAAGCGTATCTCACCTGAAGCACTGGTATCATTTTGGGTTTTCCAGGGTTTGATTGGTTGGTCTTCGAGTCATTAGGCTTTGATAGTCCCTTTTCTCTATCCTCATTTTCCTGCACTTCATCCAGCATTTGAAGAGTTTGCAGCATCGCTTGTGAAACAGGAGATGACCAACATGCCCCGTGGTGTATATCATTCTGCCTTGAGAGGAAGCACCACACACTCAGGACAGGGCAAGACCATAGCAGGTATTCCAAACTTCTTGCTGAAAATGTATGAGAGGAACAAACAACCAGGCATGACGCCAGGCCTTGCAGGTAAGCTGTCACTTTCTTGAAATTAGACAAGTATGCATGCTTTGACCCAAAGATTTCTAGAAATCTGTTAGTGAATCAGTTAAGAAGCAATGATGCCTTATGCCACTTAGGTATGCTTACAGAGGCTTTTAAATTGTTTGCTTTGTTAAATTTGCTTTGGGTTCTCCACTGGCTTAAGCAAGACTTCTGGATTATTAGCATGAGTACTGGTCTTGACCTTTCTTTTCCCCTTCCCTCCCTCTTTAAGCTGGTATGTTGCTGTGTTACGACCTTCCAGTCCATACTGGCAAAGATGGCAAGCCTATTAATCGATTTCTGGCCAGCAGGGGACGCAGTTTCCAGCAAATGTTGGTAGCCCTCATTCATGAGGTAGGTTGTTGGCTTTTCTTTCCTTGGCAAAAGCATTATGCTTCCTGCCTTACTTCCTCATTTGTTTATGTAATTAGAAGTTAGAATCAGCTAGCAATGGCATGTATGGGTGCATCATAATTAACTAAAGTTACTGTGATGGACAACTAACTTGAATTGAACATGTAAGTACTTTTTTTTAAGTATTTGCTGCTGAAGTAACTCTTCTGAAAATCATTAGCACAAATAGATGCTGACCTTTGCCATTATCTGACTTGCAGACTATTATGCCTATAACCAGTTGTAGGAGAATAGCAGCTCTTAAAAATGATGGGACTCTGTGAAAATAACATCTACACGGTGCTAAGACTTCCTATTTTATTCTATCTCTTAAATGTTTCAGCTCCTTGACCTGTTAGGCTTATACCACTGAAACCATACAGTTACATTTGGTATGGTTTTGGAAAATGGGCATGAAATAAGCCTCCACTTAATCATTACAGAAAATCAAGTGCTTGTAACAAAATCTTTCAGAGAGTTTAGAATTATGGTACTTTTGTAGTGGATGTGACAGTTGGTCTTTGACAATTGAGAGCAGTAAAAGAAAATAAGTAGCTAAACTGGATCTAAGGAAATAAGTGTTCCTTTCTCACTCTTATACCAATGAGAGCAGTTACTAACACAAATGGAAGTCTGTTAATCTCTTTAAAAGTTCATAAAATTATTCTTTTAATGCAATCATTTTGTATTGCTGTAGAGGTTAATTACATGCATCTGCAGGTCAAGTTCCTGCTCACAGGACATAAATACAAATGTATGTAGTATGTCATTCTGATATTAGCAAGAAAGCATATATGCCAATAAAAAACAAACAAAAACTACCCCAACTTCTGTAAAATTTACATTGTGGCCTAGGCAGTATGTCCAGAAATGAAAACAGTATATGAAAATCTTCAACATTTTTTTTTCCCACCTCATGGTACTGTGATTTCCTGTGCTACATTTCAAGGATAGAAAAACTTAAATAGTCCCGTTACTCCTCCTTTCTCTGTCACATGTACAGGTAGTGTGGTGCTATTAAAGATAACTTCATTTTATACTGTTTTGTACAGAGGAGCCTTTTCTTCAGAGCACAGGACAGATACTGTATTGACAGTGAACCAAAGCTGTGTTGTGAAAGGAAAAGTTTTATCTAACACTCCTACTGTACTTGTTGCAGAAGTTGAAAGAAGTAGAACGAATTTGATACAGATTACAGCTGGGAGCGCATCTGAGTCCTCGTTTTGGTTTGTGACTGTTACCCAACAGACATGGACCCCACCTACTGTACAGTTCTTTTATGATGCTAATAAAATCACTGACACCAAACCCTTTCAGTTACCAAATACGTCTAGTACCAAGGTTTGAGTGAGAAGGTTGCATACACAAGATTTGGAGAGTTTTCTATTTACGAAATGAAAGCCTGGCGTGGTCACAGGCGTCTGCAGTGGAGGCTACGTTCTGATCTGGTGATGCAGCCGCACAGCTCCCTCCTGGCTTGGCTCTCAAATTCTGCTCCCTGCTTGTTCACACTGCATTTGTACTGGTTCATTCTCTTGGTCTGTTTGGACTGACCAAACTAACTCCTCTCCGGCAAACTCATCTACAACACAGTCTGCCTGAAGTTTCCAGCCGAGCGATGTGAATGTGCACTGTGCTGAAGTTGGCCGCTTCTACATGTGGCAGTCTTTGAGCTCTGCACCATCTCTTAAGCATTTCCACGTGGTAGCATACAATTTCTTTTTCACCTATCGTACAGCAACTTACCATTTTGGTCCTGCTCAACTGAAAATCCACAAAAAGTTGTAATCGTGTCTTGTGGCTACAGAGACAGACACCACATGAATTCCAGCAGAAGTTAGGCCAAGTGGCACAAAGATGAAAAGTGTTTTTTCTCCCAAACTAGTGTAAAAAAAAAAAAAACAAAAACAAAAAAAAACAAAACAAAAAAAAACCCAAACAAAAAAAAAAACCAACACCACAAAAAAACCCTACCCTTTTTACCTGTATCTCAAGTACATACACTCATGTATGCAAATTTAATAGGTATTTTCCATCTTCTTCTTTACTGCTAAAGAGTGAAAGCAGTAACTGGACATAATGCCCCTCATCACAGGAGTGTGCAAGTAAATTGATGAATGTTGTCTGACTACTTGGATGCTCCAGGGAAGAGCACCAGGGGAAACACACAAGCATACTGCAAAATATGTCAGAGGAACAGATTTAGAGTAACGAGTTATGAAGTGTGGGTTTGCATAGCATCCAGAAAGAGCTCTGCCTGCTGTGTAGCTACTTCATTGAGTGGGACCTGGTTCAGTGCTGGAAGTTCTGGAGAAAACCATTTAATTATATTATAATAGAAGTTATGTATTAAAGTGCTATGTAAGCTAAATTACACTGGGATGAAAACCAGTTCTAAAGTACTACTATTTTGTAAACACCTGCTTATTGCCCTGTTGAGGCACCAAATACAATCATTGGTAAAGAAAATATTTATTTGTATGCACTAGCAGTGGTTATAACATCCAGCAGCACATGAAACACTGACTTTTCCTGTGCTTCATAGAGACACCACCTTAATATGGCTTGACAAAGTGTGGGGGGTTTCTTGAATGCGGTGAACAGTATGGAGTTACTGAATACATACCAATGACTGGAGATAGAAGTATTTTGTCAAGTAGCTCAATATTTTACGAAGTCAATTGACTCAAGGTGTAGTTTAACTGAAAAGAAATCCAAGTATGTTTGAAACATAAACACAAAGCATCTTTAGACAATCCTAACTGCACCCTTTTAGTGAAAATTCCCAATAACTATAAAATTTTGATTGAAGCATATCGCTATTTCTGTTCTCAGCTTACATTTCTTTAAAGGACAGTTATTTCTTGTCTTTTTTTGCCCTTGTACACAGAGACAGCTGGAGTTACATTGTCAGGAAAAAGTTGTCTGGGCCTTTGGCTAGAAGTAAAGCCTTGCTTTAGGCTCATCTGACTGAATTTCATGCCTGAGTGTTTGTTTAGTCCTTGGTGTTCTTCTAGGGATGAGTTTAACAGTAAAAACAGAGAGTTTAAGCTATAAAGCTTTCAAATTAGCAGTACTGGTCTAAGAAAATTGAGTTAGTGGTACCCAGGCTCATCTTTTCTTGGCAGTGGTACAGGAATTAATCTGTTTTTGCAAGGCCACTGTTTCAGAGTTCAACACAGCACGTTGAACAGGTTTTTGGGAGTTTAAATATACCAGAATGTCACTTCTTTTTTCACTGTTTTGTCTCCTTTTTAATTTGGAGTGTTTATCTTTTACAGTGACCTTTTAAGTAAGGAACTATTTTGTTAAAAAGAAGGGTTAATGCTATCTTTCAAGCATTGCAGTCAGTGTAAAGCTCTGAGAACACTGAGATTGATGTAAAAAAAAAAAATTAACTGGGAGATAGCAAGCATACATTTATTTTATCCCTAAAAATCCCCAGCAGTTGGCATTTCCGTATTTATGGATTTGCAGTCATCAATATAATTGCTGTACTGGGATAATAACATTTTTATCTCTTCAGTGACATGATCTGTTCTCACAAAAAAAACCAAGTTGCATGAAGTTTTTATGCAGAGGAAATAACTACTTCTTCTATGTTTGAAAGTCTGTAAAGCATACAATTAACAAATCCTGGGTTTAGCTGCCATTCAGATCTAACAGTAGCGACAACAGTAAAAAGGTAATTTACTGTTAAACCTTAAAAGGCTAGACTTATTTTATCTCCCAAGTGCTATTCTAGCTGAGGCACTGAATGCAGCTGTAATACTTGTCAGTAACATCACATTAAGATGCAGTAGGGGTTTTTTTGATACTTCATGAACTGGTATCTCATGGGAGGCAGAACATGTGTTCAATAAATAGTGATGTGTTTGAAATGCTATATTGCTTTTACTGGTCACTGCTGACTTGAAAGAGGAGGAAGATCATCTTTCCCCCGGAAATGGAGATGTGCTCTTTGATTATTAAACAGAATTTGTTAACCTGTCTTTGAGAGGGTGTGTGAGTTACTGTAGTCACAGTGGTCAGAAGGCACAAAGACTCTGGGTTTTGTTTTGGCAGTGGCTGCGTGGATCATACTGTACAAGAAGTACCTGAGATTTATCACTATGACTTGAACTACTTTAGCTAACAATTACTGTGATTGTTTCAGTTTTTGGAGTGATTCTTCCTAGGAGTTTATAGAAATAATCTCTTACCAGCTTCACGTGTCTCTGTTTTGAAAACGAATAAGAATGGATAGTCACATATGTTCACATCATGTACCATATGTTTTGATGGTTCTGTAAATGTATGTTTTGAGTTAGAATCATTAGGCTTTCAGCTAGCTACTTGTCTTTTCTTTCTTTAGTGGAGGTGCAGGGAGCTGTTCATGCTATACGCAAAAAGCACAGAGGCAGCTTGCTTTTGACACACAGGTTTGGTGAATGGTGGCTTTTTCAGTCTGGATTGGTGTGGTGTTTTAATTAGAACAAAGGAGGATGGTCTTGCCTTTGCACGTTTCTCAGTATTCAAGCACTTTCTTTGTGTTGGAAGCAACTCAATATTTTGCCCTAATTAGTGGTTTTTACAGGCATAATTGCAAAGTTGGGGGTCAGTGGCAAGTTGTACAGTATTGAATGCTGCTCTACAAATAATAACCATGTTAGATGTTCTGTATACTCAAGGAAGAAGCATTCCCAGCTTCTGTTTTAAGTGTGTGTGGCAGGTGTTCTGTGATGATGTGCATCTTTGAGCACTAAAGCGGAAAGTAAGTTCCTGCTGTACATTTTTTCCTGGTTTGATTTTTTTGATGTAATCAAGAGATTCCAGGGTTATAGAAACCTTCTACTTCAAGTACCTTAAGATAATAATTGGATTTTCTGTAACAATATTTGCTATAGTGTATTCTTCTGTGCCCAGGTATTTCAGTGGATGTAATTCAGATTATGAACTACATTGTGCTGGTTTTCACTACTGCCTTTACAGAATGTATCCCCCCTCCACTGATGAAACAGTATTCAGGAAGTACTTTTGTTGACAGCTTTTTGCCTTTCTCCTCTGTTTAATGTGTGCTGGAGAAAGACAGATGATTTTTTTTTCTCACAAAGGAATGCTAGGAGGAGGATTTTGAAGCGTATGTCTGCAAGTAGGTTAAAAAGAGCCTCTAAACAAAATTTGAGATTAAGAGATGCTAATTCACTATTTCATTTATATGGGTATGTGATGCTAGCCTGATTGATGAAATCACTGCAGCTGCAGTTTATGTCCCATAGGTGAGAAGGGCATGTAAATACATGCCTAAACATTTCCATGACATAGAGATACTGCCTAAAATATGTTTTTACAGCACACATTTGTTAGAAATGAGCTGAATTTAGGGACCCCGTGAGTTGGCAGGGCTATCAAGTATTTAGTAAATGTACTCACTGGGATTCCCAGTCTCTACAGCAGGCTTTAAGTGGGACCATAAATACTAATGACAGAAACTACTCTAGGTTCTGTAAGCAGTATTATCTCAATTAGATACCCAGAACAGTGACAGAAACATGTTTAATTTCTGTTTCCTAAATTTGTATTGTGTGCCCTCTGCTGGCTATGTATCAGTGCAAAACAAATGTGCCATATACAAAGATCTGTGGCAGGTTGAAGTCACCAGTGCTGATAGAAAGTTCATCCTGATCTTGCAGTGGTTGATTTTTTTATTAGGAATGCACTGGACAAGGGAAATTATCTTCTGATTTCATTTGAATTTACTTTTCCAGTCATTTAGAAAGAGACTTGTGCTGTGTGTATTCTGAAGTGTCAAAGTACAGGAGTAGTACCAGCATTCCCTATCTTGGATTTTGGCCAGCAGTCTGTGTTCGTGTGTCTTTTCAGGGAGACATGTCCTTCTTAAGCACCAATCAGCAGGCTCAAATTGCTGTCTCCTAGCTCGTGCTGTTCCTTACTACCTTAGGTGTCAAGCTTCAGCTCTTCCTTGAAAGCTGCTTGGCAGCCTAGACTGGCTATGCTGCCCCCCAAGAACATCCCAGGATCAGTGTGGCAGTGTTTCACAACCATTTGTTGTTGGTTCAGAAGTCCTTTGAGCCTCCTTCCCTGTGCCATCCACCTCACCAGGATCTTCTTACACATAAATTGTGCACTCAGAAGAATCTAAGCTTCATTTACTGTCAAGTTTGACTGTGCTTGCTGGTATTAGTTAACCAATGCTTAATGTAGTTGTTGTCATTGTGAATCCAGTGAGAGGATAAGTGAAGACTGCTTGTTTCCTGTGCTGAAATAGTGGGTATCAGCACTGCTTATGTAATAACCTTCAGCACTGTGTCCAGCCATTTTCAGTCGTAGCTGAAACTCATTGAGTGTTCGTTGTGTGGAGGTGTTCTCTTCTCTCTTCTCTTCTTCCCATTCCATATATCTGCAAAATACTTCCTACTATGAAGAAAGCTAATCAAAAGCTGCCCAGAAGTTCTGCTGGGTAATCAATCACACCTGCATAGATAAGATATGCATGGTGCTAATAGATTTCTGATTAGACTGTGTTGTCTAATTGCTTTAAATGCAGCAGTACCCCTAAAAGTTTATATTCCTTGCATGAGCACCTGAAGTATTTTGAAAGCCTGCTTTTGCTTTGGTGCGTGAGTGTGGATTACATGGTGAACTCCATATGAAGATCGCCATGAGACCAGACAAATCTAAATGCACAGGTCTGAAATAGTTTGAGTAGAGGCAAAGGGGAAGACTGGAGTTGCTGTGGATGCCTATGGAACCTAAGGTAAACAGTTTTGACTGGAGTGCTTGACTGCTCATTAACGCTTTGGAGAAATGAATGAGCAGAGTTGAGAGGAGTATATGAATGAAATTTTGGCTAGAAAGGAAGGGCTAGTGTTATTGAGTCATTTAAATATGAAATTTCTGTTTTTCTGCAGTGTATTTGTGTTGGTTGTGAGGTAGAGTAGGTCATCTCTTTTGTTTGACATTTAGATTGTATTTAGTTCTGTAGATGTATTAATACTTAAAACTGTTACAAATTCACCACTGATCAAGCTTCAGCACAGTCCTTTATTTGGTATAAAATCCATGCAAAGAATCCATTGGCTACTTTGTTTACCATGAGAGGCATAAAATAGAGGAGATGAAGCAGGAAGACTTAGGAAGGTAATCAACAGACAATGGTAGTTCAGTTGTTTAACTTGGTTAACCATTGTGTATGCAGGTGGCCAGTGGAGCACATGATGGAGAAATGAGGGGTTTGCATACCTTGAGACATGGAGTGTTTAACATATTAGCCGTGACTAGTCTCCATAATAAAACAGAAGGAATAAAAAGGAAAAATAATAACCTGGGATTAAGCCTGGCAGGGTTACTCTGGGTGGGCTTTGCACAATTTTTGAACACAGTTCACAGGGCTTTTCCTTAACTCAGGGAGTCTGGCGTGCCCTTTCAATTTAGAAATAAAAAGTGTAGGCCTTAATCTCAGCAGTTTTCAGGGTAATTAGTTTTTAATCAAGTAAAGGCAAACATGTCAGGTTGAGGTGAGATGGGATATCTCAGTATCTGCAGTTTACGTAACATTTCCAGTGGAGTCCAAATGTCTGTGGTGGCATTTATTTTGTCTTTGTGGTAGAGGCAGAGAGTAGAAGTATTTGAACAGAAGCAAGAAAAATAAATTCTGTATGCCCACCATGGTATATGATGAGATATAACAATGTGCACCTATCACTTTAATTACAGAGCTTATGTTGTTTGTGGGTCTGAAACCACATCAGTTTAAAAGAAGAGGACATCTGAACTCCTATCTTACTTTAATGAAAATGTTGCTGCAGTTAAGACAGCAATGGAGAGAGGGAAATAGAAACTTTTCTAATTAGTCATGATACACATTTTTAATGATTCAATATGTTTTGATTTATAAATTGTGTATCACGCAGATTGTGAGGAAAGAGGTGTGTATATCATGCAGGACTGTGTCTGGAAAAAACTTTCTTGAATTTGTGGCCTTGAATTTGTGACCTTGTGGCCTTGAATTTGTGTTTAACTTACCCCTATAATTACTACTTTGAGCTACCAAGGCCTAGAAAATGGCTTGTTACTGAAATCGCTTCATTTTTGGTTTTCAACATGTTCTGAAAAAGTCTTAGAGTCAGTTTGCTATGATACTACTTAGGGAAGAGAACAATCTTGGACTCCTGAGGAACATCTATGCACGTATATCACATTGTGTAATTGACAGAGTTATTCTTTTGGGTTTAAGTTGAGGCTGTCATACCTGTGTGAGATTTGGAAGCTGGTGGGGAGAGCTGTTGCATATTACTTTAAACTGTCGTTAAACTATCACTGACAAGAGTGGTGTTTTCCTCCTGTTAGTTCTATACTGGTGCTTCCTAGAAGGAAACTTGGTGATTCCTTTCTTTTTTTAACAATTCCCTTCCCTAAAAGAAGTTTGAACAATGTACTTGAACATAGCTATATATACCCCAGTCATGGATATTCCTTTTGAATAATATCCCCTGTGTTTAGATAGTAAGCTACTTGAATTTCTTTTAACTATCTGTTTAAAGCTTTTAGAAGCACATAAGATTTATTAAAACCACTACTAACATAAACTGCACTAACATTTTTATGCATGTATTTTTGTCTACCAGTGCTATTAAGTATTGTTCTTACTGCTACATACAATTTCACTGCTATCTCTGGGATCAGTTATCTATTGTACTACCTGAAGCAACTGATTTTGTCTGTCCTGAGTAACGAAGTTTAGAGTACTTGGTATGGGTATAGTATAACCAGAAAGGACAGCAAAGTACATTGCCATTTTAGTTTCCTACAGCCATATATAATGTCCTATGGGTGTAAGCAAATGATTGCCTGTAAATCACAGATCGAAGAACATACATTCTCCATATGTTAGATTTAGTGTAACTGCTCCTACCTTTTTTCGTGTGTTGCACAGGTTAACATTCAACCTTCTGAATGGCACCGCTCCATACTGCTGCCACAGTCCTGGTTAGGATTTATGAGTCGAACCTACAGTGCAGTCCTGCAGGTAATGGCTGTGCACAATATTACATGCATCAAAGTGTTCATTCAAGTGGTGGGAGTTTTACTTTTTACAAGCAAGAGCATCCATTAAGGTTAAAATAACTTCAAAATAAAACTTTAGGTGTTTAATGATAAAAAAATATGGTGAGTCTTAAATTAATGGCAGCACAATCTGGGATACTTTGTAGAAGTATAACTTCTGTTTACAGATCCTTGCAATATTTTTCCTATGTCAAGTTCCATAAACTGTCAATTCCTGAAATTTTTAGCATGTAGAATTTTAGCTAGGCCTCTAACCTATTGTTTTGGATAGAAGTTATGTAGTAGTATCACAAAGGAGACAGAAGCTATCAAGTGATTCATTAAATAGAACTTCTCTTAACCAGTATATAAATGCTGTCACACTGTGAAGATCTCTTCTTTCAATTTTTTTTTTTTTCCACCTTATCTGACGACTAGGAAACATCTTAAAACATCTCTTTCAGTAGGTTAGCTGACCCAATATCCAGAGCAATGTAGTGTCATTTGGTTTTTCAACACAAAATTTATCTAAACAGCTTTTAACAAATAGCTGCCTTCTAGAAGGCTCTCACCGTGCTACTAGGAGGGCTTATTTGTTTATATTTCTAGACTGCATCAGCTGTTTTCAGCATGGGCAGCTCAGTTTGCTGAGAAAATTCTAGAAGCTTTGACTGTTCCTTGTTTTGCTATGCAACAAAACATGTGCTTCTCTTAACATTTTATCTTGGTTATCTGCAAAGCATCCGCTTGTAAGCCAAGCCAGCCTGGTTACAAAGCAGGAATCATAGAATCGTTGAGGCTGGAATAGACCTCCGAGATATCAAGTCCAGCCTATGAACTCAACACCACAACACCTAGCTAGACCATGTCATTAAGTGCCACATCCAATCTTTCCTTAAACACCTCCAGGGATGGCAACTCCACCACCTCCCTGGGCAGTCCATTCCAGC
>VWZK01003046.1:0-33342 GCA_013396935.1 Baryphthengus martii | reverse complement strand
CTTGTACATGCTGCTCGATGGCACTCCGGATGAACTGCTCCATAACCTTACCAGGCACTGAGGTCAGGCTGACAGGCCTATAGGAAGCAACTATTCAAATTGTAATTTTATGCTGTAACTACAGAGGGGGCCATTGTTGCTTCCACTCGATTACTTTTCTGTTTTGCTTCCCCTCTGAGAATAGATGCCAGGAGAAGCTTAGTATTTACCAGACTTGTTTCTGAAGGCCTCTCTAAGATTTTTTTGTGCTATTTTACAGGGCAACAGCGCCTGTTTTTATTGCTTCCGAAGTCCTTCACTGAAGACCTGATATTATTAATTACTCTTTAGGCTTCTATGGTACATTTCATCTGAGATGGATGAAAGAGACTACACTATGAATAGTATGGAGAGTACATAATTATTTATGAAAAAGCTAGTAGAGTAATGACTTCTACAGTTTGGAGGCACACCCTTCATACAGTCCAATTCACCAAAGTACTTGTGTGAGGATATTTTTTTTCCCTTGGACACCTGAAAGTCCTCTTAGGTTTTATTATGTCTACTCATATGCCTAAGCACTGCTGTCAATTTGTGTGTTCAGCATGCTTTTTCAACTGAAATCAGCCTTATCAGGATGATCCTACAGGTCATGATTTACCATAGTTTGGAGAAATTGCCGTAGATTTTTGTATAGTTTTTATGCAGCCTTCTCTTTAGTCCGTGTGTTGTGTATGCTTCTTTAGTCTCTGTGGAGAGTCACCTTTTGAGTGGTATGTGGATTCACAGGATGAAGTCTCTTGTATTCTGAAGTTTCTATGCACACTCAAAGTGTTCCATACTTGAAAAACACAGCTTATGTGCCTATGTCTTCCACTTAAGGCTTAATAACCTAATAAGGAACAGTACCTGGCATGCTAAACAAGTTGAGTTGGAGTTGTCTTGTGGCTGGAGGTTGAAAATTAAAGCAAAGCTGCATAGATAACAGTTAGAGGCCAGAATCTGTATCATCTCCTTTAAGGTACAAAAAGAACTGTTGTAGGTCACAGGAAGGTTAGGGTCATGGAAAGGAAAAGGATGACGAATTCTACTTTAACTTGTGAATCAAGAAAGTGATGTTTTGCTGTTAGAATCCGTGTTACCTAGCAGACTTCTAAATCTCATTCCATACTTGTAGTCCTTCCTAAGGAAACTCACCTCTTTGCATGGACTAGAAGACATCTCTCAGTTCCTGTGGCCATTTGTGCTATCTGCAGCGTGTTTTCCTCACTCGGAATAAAAAATATAAATTCTTTTACTCAATATATTGTTTGTTACAGTGGCATCTCATGTGGAAAGCACTCAAGTTCATTTATGAAGTAGGCCTCAAGTGAAAGGCTACATCTATTACTGAGATGGTCTCTGAAGAAATCTTATCATTCACTTCTGACTTACTCTGTTATTCTATAGGGGAGGCAGGCGGAGCTGGAGATGCAGTTAAAACATGGAAAAGAGGATCCTGAAGAGGTGCAGTACAAACAATTTACAGCCTGGCTCTGGTAAGGAACTGCCTTTCTGCTCTTGTTCACTTGTAATTGCAAGTGAAGGGACAGTGAAGGACAAGACTTCAAAGCCTTTAGTTTTGCAAGTTTGAAGACTGTATGACTGCTAATAAAAAAAAAATCAAATGCTACATCCAGAGACCAAGGAAGGTGTGGGGAACATGAAATAAAAAGACTACTGGGTAACTATATAAAAGGATTCCTATATGCATGGGTTCATAGGTGCCTTCACTGATACAGTGTCTGGAACTTTGTAGGGTGAGCATCTGGAAGGAATAGAAGCTGGTTTGTGTCATATTAAAGCAGAAGGATTATGCAAAGAGCAAAACCTACATGTACAGACTAAGTGAGCTGTCTCACTGAAAAATAGATTTATAAAAGAAACGTAAGCTGTGGTATGATACTTGCCTCACAAATTTGGTGGCCTTTTGCAATAGAGTTACAGTGTCAGTGAATAAGGGGAGGACAACCAACATCATATACCTGGACTTAATGACTTAATGTCCTGTATGACATCATGGTCTCTAAATTGGAAATATGTGGATTTGATGGATGGACCACTCAGTGGATAAGGAATTGGCTGAATGATGGCACTTGGAGTTGCCACCTACAGCTCGGTGTCAAAGTGGAGACCAGTAACAAGTGACGTTCCTTAGGGATCGATACTGGGACCAGTGTCATTTAACACCTTTGTTGGTGATGCGGACAGTGGAATCAAGTGCAACTTCAGCAGGTTTTCAGATAACACCAAGCTGTGTGGTGCAGTCAACACACTGGAGGGAAGGGGTGCCATCCAGAGGGACCTTAACAAGCTTGACAAGTGGGCCCATGCTATCCTCGTGAAGTTCAACAAGGCCAAGTGCAAGATCCTGCACCTGGGTTGCACCAATCCCAAACACAAATACAGGCTGGACAGTGAGTGGATTGAGAGCAGTCCTGAGAAGAAATAATTGGGAGTACTTAGTGATGAAAAACTGAACATGAGCCACCAATGTGCAAATGCAGCCCAGAAAGCCAACCCTATTGTGGGCTGCATCACAAGAAGTGTGGCCAGTGAGTCAGGGGAGATGATTCTGCCTCTCTATTACGTTTTGGTGAGACCCCACCTGAATTATTGCATCCAGCTCTGAAGCCTGCAATACAGGAGGGACATGGACTTGCTGGAGCAGGTCCTGATGAGGGCCACAAAAATGGTAGAGGGCTGGAGCACCTCTCCTGCAAGGACACGCTGAGGGAGTTTGGGTTCTTCAGCTTGGAGAAGAGAAGGCTCCCGGGAGACCTTAATGTGGCCTTCCAGTACCTGAAGGTGACCTGCAGGAGAGCTGACTTTTGACAATGGCTTGTAGTGATAGGACAATGGTTAGCAGCTTTAAATGAGAAGAGGGTAGATTCAGATTAGAAATTAGGAAGAAATTCTTCACTATGAGGGACTGAGACACTGCGAGGGGTTGCCCTGTGCTGTTGTAGATTCCCCAACACTGGATGTTGTTCAAGACTAAATTGGATGGGACTTTGAGCCACCTGGTCTAGTGTAAGGTGTTCCTGCCCATGGCAAAGGTAGTTGGAACTAGATGATCATTAAAGTCCCTTCTAACCCAAACCATTCTAGGATTCTGTACTATGTTACAATGAACTGAAACACACCTCAGTTCATACGGTAAGTTAACAACGTTGAGCCTGAGGACATTGTTTAAACCAAGCATGTCATACACACAGTGATCCATATTCTCAGCTACTTTGATCAGCTGAGGAATGTGTCTCTCAGCATTTAACCATGTATGTACATGGCCAGGGGAACAAGGTGGGAAGTGGGAGGTTTCACAGAGTAAAAGATTTGTGAATCCATGGACAGCATAGATACCTCTTTCAGTGCTTGTTTGTAAGTGCACTGGGAACAAAGTATGTACAAACAAAATCAGAATGCCCTTTGCCCGTTTCAGTCAAAAAGGTGTTACTGAATCCTACTCAACAAGAATATGAAACTTGTCCATTGTTTTATTCCAGCGAAATCTAGATTAGAGGGTTAGATAGTAAGATCCAGAAGGATATTGTAGAAAAGACTCTTTATGTAGTAGTGGCACTGTTCTCTCTTGTTGCTCTGCCTATTTTGATTAGGATATAAAGAGAAGACATTTTTCCAGGTGAGAAGAATGCCGCTCTTGTAGATTTCTCCTAAACCAATTTCTGCTCTATTTCCTAAGCGGTGTTACTGTAGGATATGTGAAAAATGAGCAGAATTCCCTTTAATGGTAGAGAAATCAAAGTGCTAAGTAGACTGGGAGCCTGGTATTAACTGTCCTGTCTTTTCCTGTTCCCCCTTACTTGCTTGGTGCTTCAGGGCTCTAACTTTAGTACCCCTTGAGGACTTGTGTTGTCCACTGGGTTTTACCTGATTGTGGACATCTTGATATAAACTTCAGTGTTAAAGCTTTATTGTCTAAGTACTGTGCCGCTTTGCATTGATACTTGACAAGTTGATGTGTTTCTAGTGTAGGTGGTTTTGTATAGACAGTGTGATTATGAAGGAAAGCCTAAGCAGGTTTATTTTAAAGCATTGAGTATAACTCTGTCTTCTAACATATGTCATGCTTTTGAGACATCTGGTTCTAGTTTTCTAATCACATGTTGTGGAACTGTGATTGGAATGTATCTTTTTCTGGAGTGTATCTGCTTCTGCCTTGGTATGAATGCAAAGCTAAACAAAGCAGAGAAGTAGACTGTTATTAATCAACTACAGTAATGTGCTAGAAATTGTAAGTATTCCTGTAGTTTTAATTTAAATGGATTCAAGTTACTATATTGCCTAACAGTGTGACTGCCCACAATGGTTTCCTGGCGTATGGTAACCATTGGATAAATTGCTGTTGTTGTCCATTGTAAAACATTCTCACTTTATTGTGCTAAGATTGGAAAGTTACATGTAGCAGCTCAAAAGACAGATTGATGGTTATTGCATGAACCTGGATTTTACAAAAAGTGGTGCGAAGCCAAATAAGAACCCTTTATAAAATACTGGTAGTGCACATGAACATGAAGAAATGTTTGGTAGTACGTAAGCGCTTCTACTGTTTTCATGCTTGTGATTAACTTCCGCTGTCTTCTGGATAGCTAGATGAGACAGCTAGAGTAGACGTGTAAGGCATAAGCTGAATTCATGATGTAGTGTAATGAGCATGGAGTAAAAATTCTATTTCTGTTGCAGGGTCAGAGATATGCTGACTGATGTCATCAGAGGTGCTTCCAAGTAAGAGCTGCTAATTTTCTACAGATTAGTTCTTTCTTGTGGTAGAAGATGCAAGATAATAATTCTGCAAATGGTTATACGCCAGTTTCATGATTTCACAAGACTACTCTTCCCCACCTTGTGCTTTGAGATTTTTACCCCTGACTGTGTGTATTAGGAAGGCTGATGCCTAATGTTTTGAGTAAAGCCTGGGTAGTACTATATACACTATTGGTCTGCTCTATTTTTTAATTAGCAAGCTGTTTACCTCAAGTAGCTTCATTTATGTAGAAGCTAGTTGGTCTTAGTGAAGTATGGGCTCTTCAAAGCTGTCCCACTTTCTCTTAAGGTGTCTGTCTTGTGCCCAGACAGACCCAGCAACCCAGCTGCTGGGTTGCTTTTATGCTTTGCCCATGGTTAAACTGAAATTGGCCACCTGCACCAGGTTAAACAAAGTGTCAGAAATAGTGAATCTGCATAATAATAAGTACTTAGAAAATCTTGAATCATAAAGATTTACAGTGAAATCTCACAGAGAGTTTCAACCTTGGTATTCTTGTAAATGTATAAAAAACTAGTTCAAAATTCTCAAAAGTATTTCAGATTTTAGTTAAGACTTTCCATAAATGTTTGATATTTTTCATTTTTAACTTATTGTTCAGATATTCAGAATATTCCAGCTGTTCCGTTTTCTTTCATGTCAGTCTATCTTGAAGAGTCAGTTAAAGAGAGGTAAAATTAGAAGATCTGTTTAGTATTTTAACTCCTCCATAAATACCCATGTTAACATAAGGTAGTAGAAGGAGATAAAGAAGGAACAAAATAATAAACTTCAAATATATCATATTCTGTGTCTCTGGGTTAAAGTTATGATTTTAGTTACAGGAGTTCATTAGCAAAACCTAGTTGAGTTAGAAGCACTGCCTAATTTGGGAATGGTGAATTTTCTTTAGGTAACAGCAGAAGGATTTCCTGTGTGTAGATCATGTCTCTAGAACTTCTTGTGTTTACTGACTTTCTTTTAATAAAATACTGGGTATTTTCCACATATTGTCAATAAAGAGCAAGACACTATTCTTTTTCCTGCTGGTGCTTATTAAGATGATGGTTTTTACCTTCATTAAAGCATCTAGCTTTCACAAGAGTATAGATAACAAAAGTTTCTCTCCAGTGTACATAATGAAATGTAACCTTTTGGAAGCTTATGATTAGCAATAAGAAAGGTTCTGTACATAGATTAGGAAATTATTTAAGGCAAGAGATACGGGAAGATTTCAAATAACTTCACTGAGCACCTAGGTGTAATTTTTTGGTAAGTATCTGTTACCTGAAAGGAAGTAGTTTCAGTGTTCCAAACAGGAGAGGTCAATGGCATTCAACTAAGACCTGTATGTTTTAATTTATACAGAAAACCAGAAATCCAGAACATACTTTTTATTGTGAAAATGAGATCTGTGGATCTGGAGCAAATGCCTAAATTTGCACTGTAGGTGTACTTTTACAGCAAGAGTTGAGGAAGTTTTTAGAAGGCAGATTCAAAGTATGTAGTATATTGTATACTGGTCTACTGTAAGACTGTAAGTGGTCTAATACAGTTGTATTGTTCAGCTGCTATTGTAAAACAGCAGCTGTAAACAGCAGTAAAAAAGTTCCGGCAAGTAAAAAAGTTCCCACAGAATTCCCATTTTTGTGGGAATGACTGTCATATCAAGGTGTATCTTTTCATGAAACTGAACATGTTTATGTTCTTTCTGTTACTCATAGGTGGCAGATTCTCTTTTTTTTTTCTGGAGTTCCTTGAAAATAAAGGTTTTCGCTGTGATAGAAGTTAGTACTCATTGAAACCTTTAATTTTCCATTATGTTAATGTTTTCATAGCAGATGAGAGTAATTAAAAAATAAAATGAGATTTCAGTGATGGCTGCTCTGCTGATCTGCTGAACAGATGCTGTTGCGGTGAAGTAGCACCTGCCTGTCTAGAATTCTCTGAAGAGCTTACTGTGTTGTCCTGTGTAGAGATGGTACTAAGGTCAAATGGTGCATTTCCGAGTGCTACTTGCTCTGCAGGGTGGCAATCCTCCTTACAGTGAAGACAAGCTTCTGCTTTTATACAATTTTGTCAATGCCAGACTTTATATAGAAGACAGAGGAAAAAGAACGAAGTGCCTTTTCTTTCTTTAATTCTTGAAGGTGAAATGTGGTAGACTTTTGCTGAGCTAGAAGACAACCTAATGTAGTTGCTAGGTGCAAAGGCACCTGCACCACCTGTAGCATAAATTTTCTTGCACTGAGGTACATACTTTGTTTCCTGCACCTCCATTATGCCTCTTAACTCTTTGCCTTTTTCTGTCCAGAGACAGCTCAGTGGTGAAAGGAAATTCTATTTTTGCCTTAACTGGTCTTGCAATTGCTGTAGCCAAATACGAAAGCAGCCTTTCTTCAAACACTGAAGAAATGCCTGAGGTGAGTCAGTCTGGTAAAGGGTTTCTCTACTCTTAGTCAAATGTAAGGAAGGGGTATGACCGGGTGTTTGACAGGCTGGTAAGTAGATGTGAAATACTTGACATTTTGAAGTTCAAATTTCACCCTGTTCAATGAATGCCATTTAGTAGCTGCTGTGTGACCCATACAGAAGCAGTTAGAGTGTGTAGGCCCACCCTCACAAGAAAATGACTAACACATTTGTTAGTTTTGACAGATGAGATAGACCTCTAGTGAGCAGTAAACCTTAGCCACTCTCTTTTCTCGTCAGTTTTGCTTTCACTAAATAGTACGTGATCAAGAGTAGTGTCTGGAGGGTCAGCACCGGCAAGCAAATCATGCTACTTACTGTACCTAAGAATGACAAAATCCCATTTTTGATGAATCATAGCTGGAACAACAACTGCTGAGCTTCTATCCAAGTAGGACTTGATTTAAGAAAAAATAACAATGAATATTTGGGCTGATTTTTTTCAGACTGAACCTGATTTTCTTCCCACAAAACACTGGATTTCTATGGTCACGGAAACCCTCTTTAGTATTGTGAATAGCCGCTATGAACCTAAAGGTCCAGTCTTTCCGTGGTTCTACCAGGTACGTGTTGTGATGTTAAAGGCAAGAAAATATATCTGTATTTCATTCCTGCCGTTCTTAGTGTGGAGTTTCCTGGTTCATTTGCCCTGTAGTAGTTGTTATACAGGAGAATCAAAAATTTTTTTGCTTCTGTTCTTTTTATTTTGTTCTGTTTTATCCTTATATTTGGGTTTGCCTTGAGTTTTTTTTCTTTATTATCAGAATAGTAAAAAGCACATCTGAGGATACATGAATGAACGAAATTTTAAAAACAGAGAAACCCTTCAAAACCTAGTGTTTCCGGCATGTATTTACAAACCAAAACCTTCTACTATGAGCAGGATATCCTCAGACCACACTATCAAACTCTTGAGTGATTTTAACATCATTCCTTAGGCCTACGAAATGCATACTTTTTAAAAATCTGGTGGTAATAGAGCCAGTGGTTCCTGCTTTACTGTACCTCTTGAACCCCTGAGGGCCAGTAAAAGTTTGATCATATGTGCTTGCAGTGTGATAACCAGCCAGAAATTCTCAAGCCATATAAGTATCAGGCAGTTCTTAAGTAGGAGCTGGAGATGTGCTGAAAGCTTAGTACAGACCTTAAGAAATAGGTATAGCTAACTCCTGACTATCTGTGGTCGAAATGACCAGGGTGGCGATTCTTTGTGTGGTGGATGCGGAAGGGAACTTGAGTCCTAAAAGGCCACGTATCAGCTTGCTAATATACCATAGTGTTTTCTAACCCAGGCTTCATTAACTGTGTTCATGAACTGTTTTTAGTCCAGTGGTGAGATGTTAGTATCTAAAAGCTGAAAATTACTGATGGACCTGGCTGAACTCTGGCCTGTGACCCCTGTGATCACTGATAATAACACACACAGTTCACCAAATCAAATGTAGTATTAAGTAAATGCTAAATTAGTCAGTTGTAAGGAGATTCAAGTACTTGGTTGGCACGAGCACTTCTTGCTAAGTTATTTTGGAACTGCTGCTTTTGAAAATAATGCTCATTAAAAAGACGTTATTGAGATGGAACAATGTGACAGTGTTTCATTTCTAAAATCCACTGTGTTTAAAACAAAAATCTGAATGCTTGTAAAATTAAGACACACAATAGAAATCACTGTCTTGCAGAGTGCCTTGTGTCCTGATGGGATTTTCTTTGTTTTCGTTTTCAGAGTTGAAGTTGATAAATATGTATTAGGCTATTACTTGCCATCAGTCCATTGATTTATGAGTAGAGGTAGCTGTTTGAATTTTACCTTTCAAGATGGAAAGGAATTAGAAACCTCTCTAAGGGATTTTTCCTCTATTTCTACTGGTTGTCTTGCAAGAACTCACAATACTCATTCTAGGTGTGATACTTTTAAAGTAGTGCTTTTTCCAATTCAATAAATTCTTGGCAGATATAGTTACAGAAGTACATTAACATCATGGCTGGTTTCTGTTTGTCCTTCTGGTCACGCTGCTGGATATTTTAACGAGGAAGATGAAAACTGAAATGGCCCAATGTATTTACGTGCAGACTAGATGTTAAATTCTAGTTGTAGCTTGTCTTGTCCTTGGTTCACAGTTTCATACTTAACAATCTTATTTATACTGAGATATTATGTTCTGAATTACCCTAGTTTTAAGCTGCTTATAAGGCAAGGCAAATGGACAAGTCACCTTAGGCAATTCCATAAATCACTGTTTCTTGCCAGATTGCAATACATTTGTGCTGCTGTTTGTTGTATAGGTAATTATTTTAAATTCCTAAAGTGCTGAGTGTTACTACCTGGAAAAGAATTTTATTTCCCTCCCCCATGAGGAAAATTAAAAAAAAGTTCTTTTATGAATTTTCCTAGAAATCCTATTCAGGTGAAAATACTTCCAGTATTATAGCTCGTTCCTGTGCTGCCACTGCTTTGTCTCTCCTGGTGCCAGTTTTCATTGTATCATGCAAGGAGAAGGTTGAGGAGGTCCTGAATATGCTGACTGACAGGTTACCTGGGAAACCAAATGCTGATGAATCTCAAGCTGTTCAAGTCCACATTGGCCTTGGTTTGGGAATGTTTATCTCACGCTTGTATGAAGAAAAAGTCAGGTAAGCGTTACTGTATGTAATGCAGGTGTGCAAATGACTTCTTCCTGCATGTCTTCCTGCATGGGGCCTAAGTTCTGAGGAATTAAAGTATTTGCAAGTCATGGGCAGATGATTCTTTAGGGGCTTTGCAATGTTTCTTAAAAGATATCTTTTATTATAAATCATCACCACCCACTCCCCCAGTGCTATCCTGGATACTTTTGCCATTTTTTGGGATGAATGATTAATTTTCATAATTAAGGTACGTGTGTGAAGCACTCAGCTAGAGCCACACACATTCTTTTAAAGGGAACTAGCTGCCCTAGGAGACTGAATTGTAAAATAATTCACAGTTTTTGGTAGTTCCTTTTGAAGAGGTGCTCTGGATGCTGGATAGCATTCACTCGCATCATGTGAGTTACACACAGGGGTGGAACTACAAATGAAGTAGTGTAATGGCCTGTCTTTGAGGTGTCTATTACAGCTATGTTGTCAGCAAAGAGCTGTTCTGAAGTTGATGAAAAGTGCCTCCCTTTACAGAAGTACTGGCCTCAGTTGCAAATTTCTAATGATTCCAGAGAAATTAAGAAGTAGGTTTGGCTTTATACTCCTCCAGCTTCTTGACTGCTACGGATTCTGTCTGCCTATATACCTGCAATAAGTATTTAATTGGCACACAAGCACAAGTAGCAAACATACTTGGCTGTCAGTTGTTAAGTTGCTCAATGAAGCTGGTGTTTCTGAAGCACCTGCCTTTGTTAAAACACTGCACAACATTGCTCTGTTCTAATCTTCACACTTGGTGTCTTGATTCCTTACTGCCTCTGACTCAGCCTCACCATTTGTTGATGGACTGTGTCTGGATGAGTGGTGACAACTGAGCTACACACAGGCTCTTAAAGAGAATGACATTAGATCAGCTTGGTATTTTGGAGTATGTGAATCTTTATTTGTTTTTTTTTTTTAATTTGACAAGGGATGTTGAGATGAGTAAATTTATCTGAAATTTTTAGAGACTGTATCAGTTTTCACTGTTACGCCACCCTGCATAATTTCAAAGCTTTATCCTCTACGTTCTTCCAAACATTGACTTGCAACAACAGCAGAACTTTTATGGATTTAGCTAAGAAAGTATCATAGCGTTAGTTTACATTAAAGATATCCTCTTACATGTTCTGTAAGAGGAAAGTCCCAGTGGTGCTTTTGGAATGAGACGTAAATGCTTCCCTCTTTAGCAGTAAGTTAGGCAAAGAGATGGAGAGTAACTGATCTAATATCTTATAAGCTGGAAATTGTTTACATTTTAAATTGTTACAGGTCTAGCTGTGGTCATGTTCTGTCAGCATCCTCCTCATACTGTCAGGTGTGTTTTACAGATCCTGGATGCTGGCTTGCTTTCTGGATCTTGTAGCAATAATGGTTGCTAGTTAAGGTCTGAATATATTTTTATTCTTTATATATGAGTATGTTTATATTAATGTGGCATGAATTACCAATCATACCGTTACTGTTTACAGTCTAGTGGTAAGAAGCTGTTACAGCAAGAGGAAAGCTCTACTGGTACACTCAATCTTAGCAGAAGGCTTAATCACCTATAAGATTTAAATAGCAGAGCTGTATTTTGGATTTTTTTCTTTCTATTTTGTTTTGGTTTTATAGTGATGTGCCCGGTCAACAGATTAACTTAGTTCTAATGAAGTCGCTGGATGTCCTGGAAGACTGCTGCTTTGACACCAGTCTGGAGTACAAGTGAGTTTCCTTCCCTACTGATGGTATTTTGCTTTGAGCTCTACTTTTTAAATTCATGCTTTTATTCCCTAATTATACACAGAAGAGTATAAGGATAAAATAAGGACACAGTTTGTTCTGTCAGCAGGAGATGGTGTTGAGTGTCCCCAGAGCCATCCCTTCTCACAGATGAACCAGGTTTGGTCTCTCAGCCTCAGCTGTCAGGGCAAGGGCTGCAATCTTGCTGCCTTGGTATCCTCCCATGAATTTTTTCCAGTTTTATTGGTGTGTTTCCTTCATTCAGAGCAGTATGGCAGGTGTGCTGGTGAGAACGGAACGGAAGGGTGAACCTCCCTCTGGCTCTGTGTCTGTGTCCTTCCAATTCGTGCTACTCACACGTTACTGGCCCTCATTGCTCCCTGGGTGCATGTCTGGTCCTGGCTCAGCTTGCTGTCCACCAGTGCCCAAGGCTGGGCCAAGAGCTGATGCCAAACCCCTCTCATCCCAGCCTGTCTGTTGCCAGATGCAGAACTATGAGTTGAAGTTTGTTGAATTTTGGGATGTTCCTGCTGGTATATTGTTCTGTGTAAGTGTGTCTGTAAATAAATACCTGTAATAATTTACATAAAAACGTATGAGACTGTATACATATGTATATATAACTAGCAGACGCATACGGTTTTCTCTGTACAGTCTCTAGAGTGAAGTGAAAAGAAGCAATGAGTGCCACTGCTAATCCCTGCCAACCCAGAAGTAAAAAGCTTGAGCATGTGTAGAGAGCTGTACAGTCTTGCACACAGGCAGTGGGAAGATACAGGTAATTGTAGGGTCAGGGTTGCTCATCTCACCTGCAGAAGTTCATTAATGAAAGATCGTTTGTAAAGTTCTTCTCTTGGTGCTCTTGAGTGGTTACCGAGATGTTCCCGTGAAGTCTAGCTGCTTCTGCATTGGAGCCTATTAGTGGAATGTGCATGTGTGTGCAATACAATGTGAGCTCCAGGAGCAGCTGCCTCACATGGCTTTTATCTGGGAGAGCCAACCTGTTAATTTTACAGCTGTGGAGAGCATGTTGAATTCTGAGTAAAGCAATTATATTTCATTTAACTGACTGAGGTTATGCCTCAGGTGTCCCAAAGCGAGAAGCAGCCCACTAGCAGGGCAAGAAATAATTGGAAGGCATTGCACGATTGCTAACATTGGCCAGCCTGGAACAGTTGAACAGTAAAACGTGTCAATTGCCATTAAATAACATGACATAGTAATATGTGTCTTCCACAGAGTCATTTCCCTTGTAAATCAGGGAAGGAGCTGCAGTATCTCTAGTTGCCTCAGTGCGGGCGTATACAGTTTTATTTGATTTTTTAGAACATTATTCTGCCCAGCTCTTCCCTGTTTAAAGGAAGCAGAGCAATAATTCCTGTTTACCTTTGCCTCCCCTTCTCCAGTGGACCTTCTGGAAAGCTGTGAGGGTTCACGTTGCAGACATTGAGCTGTGAACCTGTATAGCCTAGTCTGGATTTGGATTGCCTCTTCATGGCACAGAGTGAGATTTACGGCTGCATCAGCTGCATCACTTTGCTACACCTGTTGAAGCTTGTTTGTGCAGCTTGTTAATGATGAGGATGGCGCTCCCCTTCTTCTGCATGCCAGCAGTAATCACATCCTCTCCTGCGGCTGCTCGATGGCCGGGAGGGCTCCCGGTATACCCCCCCGGCTCCCCGCGCCCGGCCGCCAATCTCCCGCATCATGCTGCCCCCTAGCGGCGCCCAGGTCCTCCAACCTGCCCTCTGTGGGGTGCTTTTAAATCCATATTCATCTGTTGTACCATACAGATTAAAAAAAAAAAAAGGCAAAACTCATAATCTTTTAAAGTAGGAAGAACATCTCAGATGGTGAAGTGTGTTAATACAATGCTGCTTCAGTTTTCACTTGAAACAGAATTTCACAGATGGCAAAGCCTTAGGAGCTTTGCTGTTACTGCTAGCTTTAAATGGAATGCACTTGGGCGTTATCAAGATATCTGTGAGTGGACTTTAAATCTGCCCTTAAAGTTAGACAGAAACTGAAATAAGTATACTTTTAAAGTATAATGCCACACCACTTTTCAATCTGCTTATGTTTGGAAAATGTATAAGACAGGTGATAGGTCTTCATGCTTCCATTTTTTGTCAGACTTATTAATTAGCAACATTGTTTTCTTTCTGTGTATTTTTGTCAACAAGCGATAGGGTAAATTTCTGTATAGAACTTTTCCTTAAAAGCTGTATCCTTATTTTGTTGTCTGTTCATGAATTCAGGTATACTCGTTACTTAATGTTCATTCTGAAGGTTTATTTCATCTTCTTTGCTGGAAAAAGAAGACACTACTGCCAAGACACCACACTGAGTCTTCTAGCCATGCTCATCACCTTCATCCCCACTTGCAGAAAAACATGAGCTTATAAATATGACACAAGTTTATTCTCAGAATTTTCTTTTTAGCTTAGCTGAGTAAAAGGAGTTATTCTCTCCATTTTTAAGTTGGATATCAGAAGCTTAGAAGAATGCCTACAATCCTAGCCATGTTCACTTCACTGCTCACTCCATTCAGTGTCTGTCATTGGCATGCTCAGGGACATGTGTGAGGGGGGGGAAAATCCTCATCTTTAGAAAACAGCTGTTTCTTTAAGCTCTTGTGTATGGGTGCAGTGGGAGATCACCTTCAGAGAAGTGAGTATCTGCTCTGCTTCCAGTGTCTCATGATGGCAACTAGAACTGTTTGGGAATTTTCTGATAAAGATTTTCAGTATTATTTATTCCTGATGACCTGCGGAAACTGAAACTTTATTGTGGGAGCACAGGTGCTGAATTTATTAAGAGTTCTCAGTTCCAGAATGGAATTTCTGGTCAAATCTGAAAAAGAGACAGAGACCGTGAAGCCGTTCCTGCTAGCTGCTCTATTAAATTATGTGCTTTGAAGCTATACTGCTGCTGTTGCAATTTTAAATGTCCTCACCATCAAACTGTTTGTTAGTTATTGGATGTGTTTGTCCTGTTGGAGCTGGTCCACTGTTGCATATGCATATTTTAGTACGTAAAGGTTATCATGTATACCTGACACTCATGTTCTGAAATGCAGGTGAATACCTTAATCTGTACAGCCATCTTAGCCATTTTCTGGCTCAATCACTGATTTCATTATTTTTGCAAACTAGAACACGTCTAGCAGGAGTCTGAGAGCAACAGACGCTAATTCAACCAGTGAAACTGCAATTACTATGTTTAACAGGGATACCAGATTTTGGGATATCAGTATAAAACAGATAAGGAAATTTTGATCCATACTTCCCTCATACTAGCTGATATGCTAGTTGATGGGGCTGCTGGTTGTTCAGGGGCAGAAACAATAATGAAACTCTATGCGTAGTGTCTATTATTTTAAATGCACATGTTCTTTTTATGCTCTTCTTTCATCCTCTGTCTCCCAAAAAGCATCATCTATGTGTGAAATAAAAAACACTTGTAAAATCGACTGGGTAAGTAATTATCCACATGGCTAGTTATCAAGCAGCGTTTCTACTCAGCAATCCTTGTTGAGGTGAAAAGAGTTCAGAGCAGCCAAAGAATTCTTATTTTTTTTTCCTTTTGTCTTCTTTTTAAGCACTGGATGTATTTTGGGAGTAGGACTTGTTCTTTCACTTATGAGTCACTGTAGCCAAACAGAATCACGAGTGCACGTCGCCACTTTGTTGCGAAAACTCTGCAAATACCTGGACAGCAGTGAGGATCAAAGCAGAGGGGTCCAGGAGGTATGACCTGTTTTGTCACAAATTTTAAATTTTCTTTTTAGTTTGTTGCCTCCCTTTAATAGCTATAGATTTTCTACTGAAGCTTTACATCTGTAGTACTGGAATTCTTGGTTTTCGTTACTACTTTCATGATATGGGTTTATATCTGCTGAAGAAAATAATAATAGTAGTAGAATAACCTGTGACATCACTAAAGTGCCTGCAAAGATAACAGACAGCCTTTTTGAAGTGCTTCTTTAGTTCCTTAACCTCAAATTAAATTTTTGAAAGCTGGATGCTGAGTCACTCTGGATGTGGGTGCCTCACATAGTTGTTTATTGCTCTTCTGATCTTCTAGAAAGCAGACAGCAAGTTACTCCCAGAGCAAACCTTAATGCTAGTATTTCCTCCTTCAGTATGCCTTCTATTTTCTTCTTTAAAAGCTGCTGTGACTGGCTAATATGAATGTTGCACTTGTGAATGCTGCTGTAGCCCCATTTGCTATTCTCTTTGTAACTGTGTTTTGAAGGCATAAACAGAGCTCTGCTAAATTTGAGCATGCATTTCGGTTTATTTTGGCAAGATATATCCTGTAAGTTTTGACATGATCCATACAGTAAATCTGTAACCTTGCTGAGGTAAAACTTGAGAAGGGAAACTAGGTTGAAGGAGTTTACAACAGAGAACAAGAATAGAATAAGCAAGTGTGTTGCACAAAAAGGCAACCCTGTACTTGATGTTTGTTAGCCTACAGCAGACCAACAGCTGAGTTGCATAATGTTTTTTCTAAGACAGCAGAGATTATTAATATTGCTTTCTTTTTCCCTCTTGCTACTGCTCTGAAAGCTCTTTTTTGAAAGTCTTTAATTGAGATTTTTTTTTGACAGTACATATGTGTTGAGGATTAGCCTCTTGCAGTTTATCATTCATGCATTAAAATGACTTTGCAACCATGAAATCATTTCTCTCTCCCAAGAGGTCTCAACGTGCTTTACTGAACTTAAACTAGGTTCAATACAGCAACTGTTGAGGTGAAAGGCAGCAGCTGTTTAACACCATGAGGTAGTTTGGGATAAGAAGCAAAACTTACCTTTTCCATTTAAATCTCTGTAAGGAATTGTACAGACAATTACATTTGGCCAGCACCCTAGTATGAATACTACTGTATTTATGAGATAGGCAAGAGGCTCTTTCATAGCTGTAAGTGGTTGGGATGTAATCATCTACTTGAGAAGTAACTTTAGCCTACTGCAGCAAGAGGTGCATTCTGAGCATTACTTGCTCCACAACAAATTGTTGTCAATTCTGCACTGTAAATAGGTGTTCTTTGCTTCCCTTATAGACATACCTTAGCTTTGGTACGGAGGAAGTTAGAACAGTCGGTACAGTTGCCTTGCTGAAAATTGAGACTTCCTTTTGTTCTTCACATCTGACGCTGAAGAACCGAAAAGCAGTGTTACATGTGAATCCTTCTGCAAGGACACGAGGCTAATGTCTTGCACTGTGTGTGAGAGTTCTACTAAATGCTCCTCTTCTGGCCTTGTGGACCTGCTTGTATCTCTAATGAGATTACAGCTTGCTGTGTGTGCTCACATAAATAATGATTAGATAGTTTTTTTGAGGAGAATAACTACATTTGTGTAGAAGATCAGGAGTTTGACCTACATAAAACCTTGACTACTTCCAGGCCTTATTTTTTTATATTTTATGTTAGCATTAACAAATATTTTTTCAGAGGGGATATAAGAGGGTGTATGAAAGTATGAATTGAAAATGTTGTGCCTTTTTTACCATGCTGGCACATTACTCTGTGTACACATTGCTCCTGTGACTTTGTTCAGACACTGCTTAACAGAATTAATGTGGGTTGCTTTTTTTTTTCCTCAGGTACTTGCCTATTGTGTGGCCTGTTCCTGTGTCTCTGCTTTCAGTGTTGGAATCATAGAAGCAGCTGAGGCTGAGGAGGCCATGAACAAGCTACGGACCTTAGTAGAGAATAATCAGCAGGTCATCATTCAGTGTTTGGGCTTTGTTTCAGTTCTATTTTTCTCTTATCTGTGTAATAATGAATGCTGATTTACCCAGACCGTAACTTCAAGAAAATTACATTAATCTATTTTCAGCATTAAGTAACATTGAGCGTGTTGTGCATGCTGTGCAGTTACCAAGACTACCACTTGATCCATTGATGCATTGTCTACAGGTGTACAGCAGTTAGCAGATAGTGAAATAAAAATAGATTTTATGTATTTGATTGCATTTAGAAGGAAAGTTGATATTTTTGTGCCCTTCATGTCCCTGCTAATGTTTGTCTGTTTTACAACATGTTTCTTCAGATTCTTTTTCTTGGTAGAAAAATACATCTGCTGTGCTTTTCTGAATTTTGCTTTCCATTATCCTCCAGAAAGTGCATCATAACCACAGCCACAGCTTTTTCCAGGGGTCTCTTTCATCCCTAGTGTTCATGGGTTACCCTCTCCAAAAATAATCTCCATATTTCAGTGTATGATCTTTTTTATTAAATGTTTGACAGAAAAAAAAAAAATAAAGGAGGAGGGAGGCAGAGGGGAGGGAAATAGATAGCAATCATTTTGAATCAAAGCTTGCTATTACACTGTTTTGAATTTTTATCTGGAAAATAGGAAGTCAAAGCAAGCTACCTTTGCTGTATCTTTTTTTTCTCTTTGTATCAGAAAATCTTCTCTAAAACTAAGGCTCCAGAGCAATTTGCATGCCAGAGATCAGTATTTAATCTCAGAAAATCCTATGTCACCTGACATGAGAGAATATTTGAAGTAAGAAAGCATCCAGTATTTTTGACAAAGACACTATTTCTAATTATCGGTAAATAATAAATAGTTAAGTAATATTTCAGTAACAAATATTATGAGAATACAGAATCCTTTGGGAGATCTGTTTTTTAATGTGTCTCTTTCACCTTACAGTCCCACAGTTTTACTTTAGCTCTAGGTGCTGTAGTACACGGCTTGTCAGTTTGTGGCCATGGGAAAGCTGAAGACCTGAGTAACAGACTAATGTCAGCCTGGATAAAAATTGCACTTGCAGAGGTAAAGGGAGTTTGAATGCATGTCCTGTATTTGCAGAGCATGGGGTGATTTTAAGTGGACATTAGGCACGTGATTTTCCTGGTTTCTGCAAGAGTGATCCTAGGAAAACTTAGGACTATCTGAATGTGCTGTTTGATTGATATTTGGAAGAAAAAATTTATCTTTGGACTGTTTGGTGGAAAGAAAAAAAAGCCCTATTTCTCTTCTGCTTGGATGATTTATGTGGAATGCTTATCTCAATGAGATCTTAATTTGGACATCTTTACTAATTTGGAACAATATCCAAGGATAAAATCTCGGTTATTAAATAAAGATACCTTGTGAAATTAAGTGCTGCTGATATATTTTGCAGAAAACAGGCTGAAAGTGACTTGACAGGGAGAAAGGCATGACGATTTCAGATTGTGGGTGGGGAGAAGCTACATGTGAAGTCTTCGTTCACCAGGGATGAATGATTATCCAGCATGCTGGAGTATGACCTGAAAAGGTTGTTTGGATGAGAGGTGTACAAGTGATAGCAGTTACGGTTTTTAAGAAAGAAGTGTTTTGTCCTGCACCAAGTGTTGTGTGACCACACAGACTCACTGAACCCAAATTCCACTTCCAGAGTTCTCCAACAATGCAGCGTCTGGCTGCTGTCAGTGGGCTGGTTGCACTGGTGGGCTCTGAAGGAGGCATGATACAGGTGAGAACATGCAAGTGCATAGTACCTTTATCTCTTCCAGAAATCGGGCTTGAAGACAAGATGGACTGACATCCTCTGCATCCTTACAGCAGTGGTTATGTATCAGGGCAACCCATTTATGCAATAGCAAGTCATACTGGGTATGAACCGAGTGGGATAGACTTAGAATGTGCGAAATGGGGCCTGTTTCATTTTCCCATTGTATGGCTCATGTGCTATGTCACTCAAGAAAAGCTGACATACAGGAAGGCTTTCTCCATTTCTCCTCCATTTCCCTGCAAAAAGGCTTGTCTGCAAATGTAATATGTTTTTTCAGAACCTATTCTCTCATTTGCTGGTTGGTTGGGATTTTTTCCACTTACAAAACTGACATTTTCTTTTTTTTTGACAGCTGAAATCTGAGAGCATTCAGTCCTCCCAGTTTCAAAGTAAGCTGAATGAAGTCATCAGAACCCTTACACAGGTAAGAAGGTAGCCTCAGTTGCCTGCTTTGGTTAATACACTAGGGTGCTGTGACACCTTGCAAGAACAGGTCGAATCTGTTTAAAGAAACTGTGTCCAGCTTGAATGAGGCACTGCAGGGAAATCTATCTAACTCATGGTTTATTGTTCCAACAGATAATTAGTTTGTCAGGGCAGATTGGTATTCAGACAAATGCAGCAGGACTTTTGGGACGCCTTCATATGTCCTGTTTGTCTTCTACCCAGAGCAGGACATCTGGTAAGATGCTATATTATTGCTGCTTATAGAACACATAAAAGTAGCACCTAGCTAAGAAGGCAGCAAGTGACACATTAGATAATACAGGCTAGACATTGCAGCCCTATTAAGTGAAATGACAGCTTCTGAATCAGACACCTCGTGATCCTGTGTGCCCCACCTGAAGGCTTGAACGCGAAGCAGCAATCTGTGTGCTAAATGGGATCTCCCCCATCTGCTTTTACTTGAAGTATCAAATTACGATTCTAAGTTCTGATCAAGCTTGTATACTGCTTCTGTCTTTATTCTTTTATAAAATAAATTGTGAAGTTTTACACTGCACATGACACATGCTTGACATCTACATTATTTACGCCATGCCCTGAGAACTGATTCATCCACTCTTTGATTTAGCACTTCACTGTATAAAAAAGCCCACACTTAAACTGGTTCATAAGAAGAGTAAGCTGACTTTTCAAAAATATTTTTCTGGAAGAGATCTTCTATAGTTAGCTGAAGTAGTGTTCTGTGCCCTTTCAGTGCAGAAATTAGCACAGAATTTCTTATCCTGTTGATACTTCATTGTCTTCTGGTGGTGTTTCAGTACACATTGTTAAAATAAAGGCAGGATTACCATAGGTGAAATACCAATGATAGGAGGAAACTAGTGAAGTGTGTGAACCAAGTAATATGAAGCATAGATAAACTTCCTCATCGTGGAAAAAAGATTCTGGAGTATCTACTATTGTATAATCTTGGCGCACATACCTCTGTTGTATTAAACAGTACTTTTGAAAATCTCACATTTAAAACCTGACTCACAGTGGCTAATACTTTTGAAGAAAGTTCTTATCCCTGGCCTTTCAGTTGGTAAATTAATTTGTTTTTTCAAACCTGGCACCTCTCACCAACACATGTGTTTAACTTGCCTTAAAAGTGGAAAGGCCAATGCATGCGTCAGTTTTGTGTTTTAAATGCTTTGAGTCACCTACAGAACTAGTTAGCTCAAATATAGCTCAGTTTGGCCTTTTTAACCTCCAGCTCCCATGTAAATTCAATTTCTGCTGGCATGCTTTATTATATAAACAGTTCTATTGTCTTCCCCTTCACAGTTCCTCCAGATTTTAGCTACCTGCCTGAAAACAGCTTTATCAGGGCAGCCATTGACTTTGCCATTGAAAGTGGGAAGAGAGGTAAGAGATCAAACTACAGTATCCCTCTAGGAAATTTTTTATGACTGTAGGAAGTAACCCTAATAACTTTGCTTTTATTTACTAAGAGAACTTTTCTAAATACTAACTTGAATGTGAGATACTTAATCTCCAAACAAAAAATTGAAGAACACTGGAAAAAGATAAGGTAGACTTTTGTAGCTAGGGCTTCAGTTTTCACCACTGAATTCTTATGACATTTTTAATGACTTATTTTTTGAGTTTATCTTTTGCCTTCCTTCTGTGTCTGTGATGTGTCTTCCCTGTGGGAATGAAAGTCAAATCACAGGCGTTACCATGTATCCTCCCAAATATTCCATCATCAGGCAAACTTTATGCTGTCCCTTATTTCAGTAATCCTAGTTAAGATTCTCTGTAACAAAGTGGTAGTCTAGTACGCTACTGCTATGTGTGTACAAAATTTAGACTGATTGAATATTCTGTTGTAGGCCCTGAATCTGTCCCAGCTGAGCTGGTGAAAGTAGCACTGGCACCCATAGCAGAAGTTGGAGAAAGCCATCAGTATCCACCTGTAAACTGGGCATCCATTCTTTCTCCTTTGATGAGGCTGAGCTTTGGTAAGATTAGTACATTTTTGTACTTGTCACAAGTTCTTTACTAACACAAACTTTCACAAACTTTATAGTGCCCCACAGGGCTTTAAGTTATTGCAGGGATTGAAGTGTTTGCTCTGCTTGCAAGACCAACTTTTAAATGTTTCTAATAATGTGTAGGTGATCACTGTGTGGACACAGTTTAGCTCAGGAAAAGACTAGAGAAGATCAGAGCTGAGAAGTTTGGAGCAGTATTGGGGGTTCCGTAAAATACTAGTGAAATTGGACCGAATTTTTCATTTGAACTATTTATAGTTAGAGCAGCCCATCATGAAACTCAGCTAATTGTATCTTATTTTCAGTACCCACTACATGCTGGTCCAGCGCCTGTGTCAGAGGCTGCAGGCAGCTTTATCCCAAGTCTGAACTGCTCTCTTGGTCATCTAGCTATCACTACTCTGAAACACATTTGACTAAATTACACTGGGTTACAGAGAAAAGCATATGCTTCCTTCTGTCATGATCCTGATTTTGTCAGTGCTTCTAAGAGCATTTTTTTCTTCATGCTAGAGAGTCATTTTGTTTCTGAAGTATTGTGTGTGACCACTTGTATAATATTTTTCTACTCGGGATGTCTGTCACTGCTTGTTTTGGTTGACAGAAGTGTCTGAGTTGCAAACTCACTTCCTTAAAAAAAAACAAAACACAACAAACAAAACACCAACAAACCACAGTACAGAGCTCTGTATTCCCTTGTTTGATTCCACTGAGGTTTTTTTCTCCTGGTTTGTGTAACTGCTATTACTGGTCTTGTGGATTTGTTTACAGCTGGATTGGGCAAGTGCTGTGGTGTTTAAATTCATGTGCTCTAGAGGCCAGAGTATGGAAGATTGTTATCTCTTTCTGATGTTTACTTGCACAGAGTGCTTGTATAAGCACTAGAAATCATTGAATTGTCTGATGAGCAGCTGCTTCCTAGATACAGAAAGATTTGGCTACCTATTAAGGATTTTTGCTTATACTTGAGCTGCAACTTCTGTTTTGCTTGATATTCTTGTAGTTGATTGTAAAGTCTTCTGTAAGAATAAGTGAAAAAATTTCCTATTCTAAGCTCTGTGGTCCATGCTGATGCAAATTTTTGTGCAACATTTTGAATAGCTGTTTTTCACTTAAAAGTCTTACTTTTGTAAATCAGGGGAATTCCAAAGGAAACAGTGCATCAATTTTGTGGCTGTTTTTATTGAGTTCAGACAGCTTAATAGTCAACTTTTTTTTTTTTATACATAATTTCTCTTGGCTATCCCTCTGTAGTGTTCATGTATATGTACACACATGTGCAGAAACAGGTCTTGCTGTGTGCCAATGAGCAATATTCATACTGTGCTAGAAAGTATAATGCAGAACAGCTGTATTATGACCTAACAGTACACCTAGAAATGTGGCACTCTTAACACACTTCTTGAATAGCTGTATTTTATTTTGAAGAGCCTGATACTAGGCTCTTAAATCTTTGCTTCGTTCACGCACGAATGTTCCTGAACTTTATTAAAAGTCGTGCTCTACAGACTGCCACCAAATTACTGAAAGAGCATTTTGACTTGCAAAGCACATATTTAAGTTTTATGTGAACGTTTATCAGCAATGTATCTTCTGTCTAATGAGTTAAATGCTAGTATAATATTTAAACTGTCCTTGCATTGCTGTAGCAGTCAGGAACTACATGGAAGTCATGCCATTGCTCAAAGTACCTCTTCACCTTACTTATGGGTAGTTATTCTATTAAGAAACAGATTGTACAAGTCATTAAGAGGATTTTAAAGAGAAGCTGGTAAAGATCCCATAGCCGTCATAACCTCTGTGTACAGTAAAGTCTTCCCACATGTTAATCTGGAGAATGCTTCAGCCAAGCTCCTACATCAGTAACAGTGACTAACCTCTCTTTTGTGACATTATATGAGCATGGAGTACCTGGAACAGTAGGAACATATGAACGAATGCTAATTACCCCTACACTTAGGAGAAAGGAATATTGACAAATTTATCCTTCTGTAGATTAAATCTTCTCTTTATTTGGCATGGAATTTTTAAATTCTTACTTTCTTTGCCATTCCCCCATTTATTTGTTTTTGAGTGAACTGAAACGAACCTCAACAAATCCTGAGATTTCTTGCTCAAAGTACATGAAGAGGGGACTTCTAACATCTATGTATTTAAAAGCTTTAAGCAGTATTTCTAGAAAAGCAAGTTTTAATACAGTGCTCTAGTAGAACAATAAAACTTTATGAGTTGAGAACAAATTTGAAGTCAAAATAATTTCTTCTTAAATTCTGTTTGTTTTCTTCTGCTTTAGGTGATGAGGTAAAACATCTTTGTCTTCAACTGGCTGTAACACAGGCCCAGTCATCTCAAAATGCAGCAATGCTTTTGGGGCTATGGGTGGCACCTCCACTTGTCTACAGTCTCAGCGTATGTATGTTGAAAAATTTGTGGGGTCTTAGTACATCTTTCTTATAAGATACTTCAGTGATGATGTTTAGGATATCTCACCAGAAAAGGATTACTAGGTTTAGAATTCTGCAAACATACTAGTTAGCAAATAGTTACAGTGAGAGAAAGGCTATTCTGGGGCCTTGAAAATCAGGGCAAGCTTAATACCTGCCACACTGTTTTTACTTAGATTGCCTAAGACTTTTTTTCTCTCTCTCTTATTTCATGATATAGCTTTGGTAACCTAGAGACATAAGGCATGGCATGTAGGGAGAGAAATTATCTTTTATAGTATCAGCTGATAGTCTTAGAAAAAAAAGTCCAACCTATCTGTACAAAAGCTTGGTGCTTGCCCCCGCAGTATCACTTGATCTAGGAAGATGAGTTACTTTTTTAAAAACTTTTTTAATTCTGTAGTCAATAAATTGACCTATAGTATAATCAAATTTAGGTTTATCCTTTCCTGCCAGTACAGAGATGTAGTGTCTAGGGTTCATTGGAAGAAAGTTTTGTCATTTTTTTTTTTAATTTTTTTTAATGAAAATAGATTATTGACATATTTGAATTCTTTTTAATTCAAGCAATTCATCAAAAGAGGGAAGAAGAATTGAGAAGTATTTATGACTTTAACTGCTTTTTTAAAAATGATGTTTGAGCCAACTTCTTTAAGTTTCTTCCTTTATAACAGTAGTTGAAGGTCAATGAAGATCTAGAATCTGAAACTGAGCAAAAATTTTTGCTTTTCAGATGAAAACCCAGAAATACCTTTTCATGTCCCTGTCCCTGTGGATGAAACATGTTGCTGAAGACAAACTACAGTCTTTTACAGAAGTGTTTCTGATGCAACAATTCGAAGTGAAGAACCACACAAAAAACCCCGAAATTTGCCAGTGTGTTTTACAGGGGCTCTTGCAGGCAATGAAACTTCCAAATCCTGCCCAGTACTGCTGGACCTTTTTGTGCCAGGCTGTGGAGAAAATATTTGAGCTTCTACCAAGTGAGGTTCAGGTAAGGAGTAATTACGAGGTGTATGAATATTTTTACTGGATAGTTTTACTGATGGTAAGTGCCATCTTTTTGCACTGACCCGATAGATTTGACACATGAAGTAGATGTGAAATTTTTTGCGATAGCAGTTAAGATGTCTGCATAATTTCAATTTAAGTTGCTTTTGGATTTTCTTCAGACTATGATGAAGTTGTGAAATCAATTTGTTTTACACTTTTTCCTCATAAATGATTTGGTAATCGGAAAGTACAGTATGAGTACTGAAATAAATGTTACTGAAACAGAAGCAAAGAACAATCAGAAGAGTTTTGGTGTTTTTCCACACAGAGGATTTAGCTTCTCACAGTGATTTAAAGAAGCTAGCTAGCTATAGAAAATATCTGCAAGGAAAGGCACTTACCCACTAAAAATAAGAGAAGCTCTTTAAAAGTTTTAAGAAAGCATTATTCCCTAATAAAGTACACTGAAGTCCCCAACAAATGCATAATGTCTAAAACAGAATAAATAAAATGAAGCTGGAGACTAGATTAAATATTCATCTTGATCATTGTCAGAGTTCCTTGACTGACCAGTTTTATTGATGAAGAAACTTGGAAGTGTATATCTAAATATGCATTTGCTTTTCTTGTTTCCAGAGAGGCAAACTGGAGATGTATATCGATGCAGCAAAATGTATCTCAGAAATGGCAGATTCAGAGATTGATCGCATTGTCCAGATCTCTAAGGTAATGATGTTTTTGCTCCTGATCTTTTATTACCAAACTATGTGAAACATGCATGCCTTGGTGTTTTTATTGTCGCTGGAGTGTGTTTTTCAATTCACAGGGAGCATTGGTAAAACAGGTAAAACACCTGCCATGTAAGTAAGAGTGTTCTGGCTCTAATTTGCAGGCAGCAGAGAGAAGCAAAAGTGTTAAGAGCCCATACCCAAAACTTTCTCAAGGCAACTGAAATACTACTGATTTCACCTGGGAGCTTTGAACTGGAGAGTCTAAGTAACTTGATGAAGTTCAGGCAGAGCTCTGTTAGCAGAACAGGAATTAGATCTTCTGAATCCCAGGGGCAATGATGCCAACACCACACCATAGTCCCTTTTGGTTAACACAATCACCTACTTGAAATGGCCTGTAAATGCATCTTGGTGACTTGGTGCTGAAACTGATAGATTCTTGCTTCTGTTAAAAATGTGAACTACTTTGACTTAATAACCTTTCATTCTTGACTTAAGGTGCTATATTTTCATTCACACTGAGATTGTTTCCTGGTGGACAAGATGACTAAGGATGACAGTGGCATAGAAAAGCTTTCAGCTTCTAGCTCTGACCAGTGGAATCAATTAGCAGTGCAATTCCTACCAGCTGAAATGCTAAGGAAATGAACTGTATGGAAGGATTTGATGTTTTCAGATCAGGTTGTTACAGGCAAACATCCATGACACAGACCCATGTTGTTCTGCTTACTGGCAGATTCACTAGAGAATCAAGCATTTAAATGGGTTAGAGAAGCTGAACTGTCATTTCCTTGTATCATTGAGTTCTTATTTCTGCACTGGAAAACTCCATTTAAGAAAACCAATTTTGGCACTGCAGTGAATCTGTCTTCCAAGAAGACTTGAGTCTCCAGAACTGTCAGGGTGGATCATTTCAGTTTAAAGAGAATGTAAAATTTAAACCAGTATGAAAACAGTCAAACTGTACTGAATTGCACTTTACTGGACTACTTAGAAGCATGTAAAATTAATATGTACAATCTTCTGTTTCACGATTTGCCTTGGAAGAAAAATGAGTCTGCTAGATAAAAGAATTTCTACCCCCTTTTTTTAATAAAGAGGGATACAGCATCTGCTGTTCCTACAAGAAAGTTACATTTTAATATAACATGTTTTTTTAATTGTTTTTGCAGGACAATATAGAGAAGGTTACATTCACGAAAGTGTATTTAATTTCTCAAGGCAGACTGCCTCTCAAGAACTTGATTACTTTGATTGATGCTGTGGCAGGATATCACCAGAAAGAGAATCTTTTATGGATATTCTTGCATGGTTTCTATCATGCTCGTATTGTAAGCCATGAAAACACAGGTAAGGTCAGACTTAAAGACGAATCAATAACAAAATCAACAGTCATTGATGGAGCTACACCAATTCTTTTAAAATAATTTTAAGATGATTAATCCTAAGTGTTTGCAAATTTCTCCATCTTAGAAACTACTCATTCTTCAGAATTTTTCTGTTCTTCAAATACTTGTATCAAACATTTCTTTCTTTGCTACATTTCTGTGGTGTTTATGTTTCTGCAAGTCATTTATCTTAGCCAGGTGGATGCAGACCACAGTTTTGACTAGATGTACGTCTTATAGTCTTTTTAGACTTTCTCTATCAGGTGATGTTAGAAATGTGCATAGCACGTTAGAGACCAGTAATAGTGCAGCTTTACTAACCTTCAAATACAATAGCTGATCTTACCAGTGTGTGGCGCAGTAGGTAGATACATATTCACATGGCACTGGTTGTATCAAGGGAGAAACTTGCTTTTCCTAACTCCTTGCACTGAGTTAATACAGGAAACAAATCGCCCTTTTACCTCTTCATAACCACACCAGATTGTTATCTAATGGGTTAATGAGTTGGGCTGGCTTAGCTAAGAGTCTGATAAAGCAATGGAGCTGACGCAAGAGAAGTAGCAGAATCACACAGGAAGGTAAAGAAGGAAGAAACAAGAACAGAGGAGGGAAACAAAAATGAGATCTCCTCATTTTCTTGGCAGAAGGGTCTTTGCCTATGTTCAGAGGACAACTTCAAAGCATTATATTGCTAGAAGCCTTAGCTGCCAGCTATGGTTGAAGAACTTCAAACAGTAGTGAGTTTTGAATGAGTGAAGTGAGGCTCCTTGTGGGTGAAAGAGGAGGCAACATAAATAAGATCACATGTAAAGAGTACAAGGAAGTGGTAGTGTATGAAGTGACATGATCTTGAAGGTGAAGATGGTTATTAGTTTGTAGGAGGTAGAATAGGTTTTGGACAGAAAAATCTGAATTTATGAAATATGTTCCATCCTTAGGTGGTTGGTTGATTTTTATTTACATGCCTAGATTTTTGCTAATCATCCCTGCACTGTATGAGGATTTTCACAGCACTCCCCACATTCTTGCCCAATGTACAGTGACATCAGTGCTAGACTTAGATGAAGTTCTGGGGCAAAAGCTTCAGGGAGCTCTTAGGATTCTGTAGCGTCATACATACAGTCTGGCTTTGTGGGACTTGCAGGCTGCCGTTCTGAAATAATTCTGGCTAAGCATCCTTCTTTGTGTGTGGCCTGCATTATAAGCAAAGTTTTTGTACTATCTAAGTGCCCATATACCTTCTTTCAGTGGCAACTATGAATCAGATGCGATAGCGGTGTTAGTGATTGCTGTTCTTCCACAGTCAGTGGTTTATGCTATAGCGATTCCTTATGTAGTGGTTCCCTGTGCTTACTTTTTAATGAGAAGTGGTGCATTGTAGTGTTTTATGTGAGTCGTTCTTTTTCTTCTTCTAGGAGTGCTGAAAAGAATGGACTGGCTGCTAGACCTGATGGGCTACATCAGAAATCTTTCATACAAGTCTATACCCACACAGAACAGTGATCTTAAAGAGGTATACGCTATGAATATAATTTGCAGCTTTCAGGAAAAAAAAAGTTTTGATGTATTTCCTATTCTTCCTCAACAATAAGTATTATTCCCCATGCTTTTATATTTTAGAAGATTGTCATCTTACCTTCATAGAGAAATTCCTCTCAATTTTTGTGAATGTGTGTGCATTTAAATTATGATACAAACTAAAAGCAACTAAAGGAAGTAATTGTTTCAATATATGTTACTATATTTAGGACAGTTAAAGGAAAATTTGAGTTCACCATTAGAACTGTCTAAGCAGGTTAAAACTGTGCAGCTGCTGTTACTAAGAGGGCTTGGACAATTTTAGAGAACTAATATTGTTCATTTTTAATCTGTTGAGCTGTTTAAGTCTTCTGGTTAAGGACATAAAATAAGCTGCTGCTTAGATCGTAAAGGCATTCATTACATTGCTGCAATATTTCCTGACGATTTGCAGCACCACAAGGATAACCATATCTTAATTTCCCCCAACAGTTAAGTTGCTTCTTGCTGTAAAGAAGTTTATTTCCTCGTTTTAAATGAAGTGTGGATTAATCTGAATCTGGAAAATTGTTTTAGAAAAGTGTGGTTTTACTTTTTCTGTAGATGTTGTATGTCCATTTAGAGTCCAAAAGAAAGAAAATGTTTATGCTGCTCCAAAACATAAGAGAACATAAAGAACTTTTTAGTTCTTGGATTTTTAATGTTAGCTGAATTTTCAGATAATTGTTTTGAAGAGCATGCCACCATCTGTATTTTTGGTTTGTGGTATTTTTTTTAATTCTCGTGTTGGTTGTCATGTCCCTGTCCTGTCATTGCCCCCCACCCTTCATTTAATAAAGTGTATTTTTGCCTTTTTCCTTTTTAGTGCCTAGATTTCCTCCTGTGGCTGTTTGCAGCTTCTGTGGTGGCCTGGGCTGACCATGGTGGACCATTGCTGCTTGGACTCAGTGCTAACTGGTCACCATGGAAGCACCAAATGATATTATCAGAATTATCTGAGGATCACCTTGGCAAGCACCTCACTGACAAGCTTGCTGAGCAAGAGATTCTCACTCTCCTTCCAAGCAGCCTGTTCCTTTTGCTGGCTAAAGAGCCTTGGAAAGAACAAGCAGAGAAGGTAAAACTGCATGTCATAGTAAGCATTTTCCAAGAGTCAAAGCACCCCATTTTTGATAGTCTCAAGTCTTAGGTATAACAGTTGCTTCCTCTATTATCTGTTGCATCTAACTTGTGATCTTGTTTTCTTTATTTGCAATCAGATATGATTTACCTCAAAAGATTGAATGTAGTTTCTCAAATAAAATATAAGAGTTGTAAAGAACAAAAACCATTCCAATGTTGAGAGTCAAACTCTCTTAAAGGTACAGCTGGGAGAGGAGAGTTGACAGCTACTGGTATCAAGTCAGTCTTTTGAACACTGAAAGACAGTTCAATTCAGTTGGACGTCACCACAGTGACAATTTAGGACGAAGATCTTCTGTGCAGTTTGTAGTATATGTCATGTATTTGTAATTATAGATTGAAAATAAATGTGGCAAACTGTGCCTATTTTGGCAAGCCTACTGTAGACTTCTTGTGGTTGAGATATGTGGAAATATTGTGGTAAACCTATAGATTAATTGCTATTGTGTACAAACCAGAATCTCTTAAGGACTAGCTCCTGTACACTCCTGTGCTTAGAGTTACCACTGAAGTCAGCATTCAGAATGTGGAAGGAATGCAGGAGTGGGCTGTTAATACGCAAGTGCATAATTATGCTTTAGGGAAGAGTTTGAGACTATGCCCTAAAAATCATTCTGATAAGTTTGAAATACCACATTGTCCTCCTGGCACCCTCCACTGCCAGGAGAAAAAAAAAAAGAAAAACAAACAAACAAAACAGAAAAAAAACAAACCAAAACAAAAAAAAAAAACACAGAACATGAAAAATGAGAGAGGTCAAAAGAGGGACAAAGGCAGGAAGTGTTCTGAGGGATTTGCAGTAAAATGTTTGGACAGGAGACGGATAGGATCTCATTAATAGGTTACAGGCATGAAAAGGCAAGATGAAGGGGAAACTGGTTACTGTGCCTTCTTTATAACAAAGCATTATTCCTGAGGTAATGAAAAGGAACAAAGGGAGTTTCAGATCCAACTGTGAGAGAAATTGCACTGGCAATGAGGTGTACTCTAGGTCATTTGGATAGTTTGAGCAGAAGCTTGACTGGCCCCTGTCTCTGATTAGATAACTGAGTTTAGGAAAAATCAGACAGTGCCTGTCAAACTGAGAAGAATTTGTAGTGTTTTGACACAGAGGTGCTCTTAATTCAGGTTTTAATTTATTTTTCGATCCTTAGTTTATTGACTGGCTGATCAATATGATGGAAAGTCCTAAGGAAACATTATCAGAATCTTCCATGGACCTGCTGCAAGGTAGGATATTTTTGATTGTGTCTTTATTTTTCCATAACTATCAATACAGATCAAAATCTGGTTGGTGAAAGGAGTGAGGTGAATCTATACTATTAGCACATGTAGCAGAACTATGTTTTGTTTTAAAAAAACCCTTCACGATTAAGTTAACATGAACATCTGCAACACCTTCTTATTTGCTGTCTCATCTGCTGACACTTATGATGTACCACTCAAGATCCAAAGTAACTACAGGTACATCCGATCCTGTAAGGATATTTCGGTGATATATCTGTCAATTGTTTTTGAAGTCAGTCTCTGATAAATTTCGAAGTTCTGCTGTTGTGTCTGCTAATCTCCACCAGAAACAATGCTGAGGGTTGTTGAGAGACTTTCTGTTGTATATCAGAGGATTTGTATATACACAGTGTATTCTCAGTATGTCCTGATAGAGATGAGTCATTGTTTCTCTTGAGCTTTCCATTCTCTTGTTGGGTCTTTTTGTTTGTTTTTAAGTACTAGAACATGAAACTTCCTTCTGGATGACAAGAATGTGACTGATTTGATTACTAGATTTTGCCTAAATGTGTGATCCTTTCAAATGGAGTTGAGGAATCAATGAATTGCATTTCCAGTCAGTGAATTGCACAGAGTACTTTAGACATTTTACCTTGTGATTCTGCCCTTCCCAGTGACTCTTGTCTCCCTTCTTACATGATTACTCTTTTGAATTAAAACTTTCTGCAGTGTTTGTTGATCTGTATGCCACTTCAAAGTGATGATCTGATTGGCAGATGGTGTAGGAAACACCATAAAGCAGCTGAAAAGTCTCGTACAACATCACATTTCAAAGTGGTGTAGAGACTAATGCATCTTGTGAACAGCGAAACTAGCATCAGAATCTGTCAGGCTACAAAATGAGACAGTGTGAAGAATCAATAAAAGGACAACTGAATCTCTACATAGTAAAATGGCTAGGAGGAATACTCTCACATCCTTTCCAGTCTGAACTGCACAAAATTAATGTCGTTTGTCCTTGTCTTGACAGTTACACTTCTGGCCTTGAGATCTCTTGCAGAGTTCAAGAAGAAAGCAGTGTGGACTAAAGCTTATGGGTGGTAGCTGCGTGTCATATCTTATCCAATGAAGAAAATGTTAATGCTTCGAAGCATAATATTACTACTAAGACATCAAGAAGACAAATTTCAAAGAGTTTTTGTATCGGAAGGTTTTGGACTTTTTTCTATCCTTTTACCTCCTCCCAAAGACTCATAAGATGAAAAATAGTATTTTGTTTTTCACTGATGGGGTATAGTTGTTTTATAAACTACCTAGCATGGATTGCGCTGTGCTGAATCTTAAGTTAGAAATATGCATTCAGTTGTTTCAACGGAGTTGTTTCAGTGACATCTAGGATCCTTGGAAGATGGAGTGAAATACTCCTTTAACTCATGGAAGCTTTGTAGAATGGGTGGGAAAAAAATTGTAACATTTGTTTGAATGTAGCCTATAAACTAAAGTATGTTTTCATGCAACAGACTTTTGATTGATCATTATCTTTTAACTGACAGCTTTTTTTTTTTTTTTAGTTATGATATGGTGCTCATGCTCAGAAGTGACAATACATTGAATGTATCTAATATGAGCAGCATTTCTAGGAAGGATGGTATGGTTGTCAATTTTGCAACAGCTTTATCGGGATCATTCAACTAAGTCAGTGATCCTAATGGCTGCTATGTCCCAAGCTCCAGGACAGTTGCTGTTTTCTTTCTACTTAAAACTGTTCTTGTCTCCTTTACCCTCCTTTGCACATAAGGAGAATTTTTCTCTACCTCTTGGCAAAAGGGCATTACAGCAACTCTTTGCTGGCTTTAAATAGATTAGCTTCTACCATTTTCCTTATTTAACTCCACCTCATCCAAACCCAATACAGTATTAATATTCCCCATAGCAGCTCTTATGGTGCTGTGCTTTGTATTGGGAGGTAGAAGGTGGTTGATAAGATGCCTGTATTGTGGCTGCTCCTGAGCAGCACTCGTGCAGCACCAAGGCTGCCTTTCCAACATCTTCCCCCCAGATGAGATGGGCTGGGCAAAATCTTGGGAGGGGACACAGTCAGGACAGCTGACCCAAACTGACCAAAGAGATATTCCCCACCATATGATGTCATCTCAAGTATAAAAAGGAGAGAAAAGGAGGAGAAGGGGAGTATCCATTGGAGAAGATGCTTGTCCTCCAA
>VWZK01003044.1:0-15888 GCA_013396935.1 Baryphthengus martii | reverse complement strand
AATTATATAAATTTATTATATATAAGTTATATTAATATATAGTAGTATAAATTAGTCCTATTTTTTTCTGACAAACAGGTGACATTTTTGTACACCAAGCTTAGTGTAATAAAGTGTCTACCATTTCAGTAGTCCACAGCTATCATGGATATCAAAGGACAACTTAAAATGTGGCAGTTCAGTTGAAGTCTAATGGATACAAAGCTGGTGGATAAAATGAAATTATGTACTGTATAAGTAAACTTGTTTATAATTATTTAATAAATAAACTGAAACCCTCCTATCTAATAATAAAGCTATATTCTATTTATACTATTAGAAAATTACTTATTTTTACTGAGAGAGCTTGTAGCATCTCTCTGGTAATATACAGCAGAGATACAGACTTTATTTGATGTAATACTTGTGCTTCAATTTGTTATGTCAAAGCATTATATTAGTAATATAGTGCTAGACATTTGTGATGTGTTGCATGTTTTTACGTTGAGATACTTAATAAACATTTTCATTGGAGAATATCTACAGGTCTCCCAGACAGCTAGATTGACAGCAGTAATGGAAAAGCTGAATGTCTGTCTAATATTGTTAGATTAAAAAAAATAAATAAAACTGAGTTTCTCCAGTCTCGTGTTTCATCTTAGTGCTAGCAAGTAATCTCCAGTGGAGGCTGGATAATCACATGGGAAAGAATACTGCTCAGAAATTACTTAGCTAAAATTAAAAGCCCTTCCTTTAACTTTTTCAGTTACAGCAGTGACTTGCTGCATTCTTAATCACTGAATTCTGAAGATGAGGTGTTGATTAGGAGGAAGTGGGGCACTTTTCTTAGAATCCACCCACCCGTACAAATGTCAGTTTGCCTGAATTCACTGGTTTTGCCAGTTTTCTCTCATCCTTTGTACAAGCCTACAAGTATTAGGAGGAAAATATCCTATTTGAATAAGCATTTATTCTGCAACCACAGATAAGATACTTTCGTACAGTGCTCTGTTTTAATAATCATTTCAGCCGCTATTGTGTTCTACAGCTCGAAAGTCCTGACAGCTGATTTTTTTGGTTTGCAAATGCTCTTTAAAATACATCCAGCATACTAAATAATAAATGATAATAAATAAATAATGATAAATAAAATTGAAAATGCATCCAGCTGACATAGTCATAATAGTAATAAAAAATCTTCGACACTTTTACTATTTGCATATTCAAAATTTTAGAAACAGAAGTCAAAAGGTAAATCTTAATTGAATTTAATTACAAGATTAAGTTGAGCAGAACTTTGTGCATTGTGGCCAGCAGTTTGATGTGAACTAACTCTACTGAACTTACTCCATTTAAAAAATACTTACAAAAAACCTGTAAAAAAATACCCCAACTTCAAACAAAAAAACCCATCCAACAAGAAAATTATTCCTTAGAATCTGCTGAATTTCTGTTAGGTTTATTCTTACTTTTCTCTGAAGTATGAACATGTTTCAGAATAATTATGCTTTCTTTCAAGCTTGAAGAAATACTTTACTTATTTTTTTTTTAGCTTTTCTCTGATTTAAACCAAGAAAAGAAAATGATTAGTGTTTTCTTTATTTGAACAAAAATTTCTAACTAGTTCATGCCATCAAAGATGGAAATGCCTGGTTTAAACTGTAAATGAATTTCATTCTTATAGTCTTTGTGCATTTCACATTCCACTGGTGATTACTTTTTCTTACAAATATAATTTTAAACCTGCTTCTTTGTTTTTTGAACCACTGAGTATTTATTTAATTTTGCTTCAAATTTATGGCACTCTGAATTGTAGTACCTAGGAATTCTTTATTAAATGTCCCAGCCAGCCCATCGTAAAATCTATTTATTTTTTTTTATATTCATATTGTTTCAAATTATATAATAGCACTTTCAACTTTTCCATCAAAAAACCTAAGTAACTTTGTTAAAATGCCCATTGGGATGGTTTCACTGGGGTTAGAACAAATTGGCAAAATTCTTCAGCTTTTGTTAAAGCCTGCCCTATTGAAGACAGTCCGTGGGGCTGTATGGATTACCACAAAGCTTAGTCAGGAAGGCTGCTTCAACAGAAAAAAAATACTTGATTCAAAATGGATATTTTATAGATTTTTATTGACTTTTTGTAAAAACAGAGTATTCGCGGATTTTTGATTGTGTTCTAGTACAGTACAAAAGCTTCCAAAGGTGTTGTGAATTAATTTTTGTAATTTTTTTTTACTTCAGAGCATTCTATCAATAAATTTCAGAATTTATTTTTCTTAAGTTTGAGATCTCCTTGAGTTGCCAGATCGGTTAGACTTCTGAAGAGAATTCATTTCAAGTACTAAACTAGGTCAGATTAATCTAACAACAACTTGAACAATACTCTGCTGTGCAAGGAATCCTAGTGGAAGGGCACTTTGAAAAATAAGAGTACTCAAAAGACAAAGTCTGATTTAGGAAAGTATAAAACTTTCTGAACAAATTGTAGTACATTTATCAGCAGAAATGTATTCATTTTTTCTACTATAGTTTTCTTTCCCCTTTGAAGATTAGAGTCTATTGTGATAGAGAATTTAAATGAAATGGTTTGAATCTTTGAGATTCTGAGAAGAAAAGAATGACAGAGGAGAAAGTGAGGAATTGGGGATGGGTAAGCAGAGCTAGATTTGTCAGACTATATGTTAAAACCATCACAGTCAGAGGTTAGCACAGCCTATAGCCTGCTTGAATGACCCAAAGTCAAAGTAGCTGGGTTCTCTGTACATTCAGAGGCTTATGGGCACATTAGGGGATCCAGCAAATGAACTCCCTGATAGCAACCTAGCTGGGTGGTCCAGTGAAGGTTTAGTCCCATGAAATTGTTGCACAGTAGCTACCTTTCATCGCTTACTAGTATATATGGAAAAAAACTATGATTTTTATGGAAAAAGCTGTGATTTGGAATAATCACCAAACTACAGTCGCAGACTACTCCTGAGCAGTAACTCTGTGTATACAGCAGAACCTAGAGCACTGACTTTCAGAAGCATTTATATTGAAATGATAGAAGCACAGCAAAACCAAATAGTTTGAACCCAAAGCAAAAGTTTTCAGATGTTTCTTAGATACAATGCTTCCTAGGAATTCGGGGAAAGAGGAATTATTCAGAAAGCAGAAGAATTATTCCCCTTTGCTTCATCTGTGTTCAGAAATATGCCTACTTTGTAAATGAAACTAGCATCAAAATCCAAACACCAATTTCTCCTTCTACCTGAGTCTGAAAACAACTATTTAGGACTCAGAGAGAATAGGGGGAGCTTTCACCCCAATAAAGTATAACTTCACAAAAGCTAGGAGAAAATCCAGAGTTGTGGTGTTCCTAAAATACAGAGCTGCTTAATTCAGTTAAGAAGTGATAAAGAAAAACCTTGAAAGAAAGCTCAAAAGGCTTTTCATTGATTTGGAAGCTGCGTTGAATTGAGTACTCTGACTTCTGACATTGCCAGCAATTTGTTTCCAAATGTGCCAAAAAAAAATCACGTCCATGACATTGTATTAAAAAGAAATTCCATTATATATATATATTTTTTTTTTCAAATCCTTATGAATATAAGAGCATGTACATGTATCTTGCAGTGCTTTTCAGGAGCCTACCGCACAATGTTCCAGATGAAGTATTTTTTGCTGCCTGAGCAGGCAAAAGCAAAAAGTCATGATTGTAATAATCACAATTGTTGGCAAATGTACTTCCTGCAACTATCCTACTAACCCTTGGTGGATTAAATAAATGAGAAAAATCCACCAGAAGAAAATCTAATAGCTATCCTCAGTGTGAGCCTGGCTTAGGGAAAAAAAGAAAGTGTTTCTCTTGCTTAGGCTAGAAAAATGTGAGGTTTTCCAACAGTTAGGGAAAAAAATTCCAATATAAGTGGAGTTGGGTAGAATTAAATGTAAGATTTTTGCCCCTTGTGGTAATTTTAGTAATCAGAAATGTGTGCCTGGTCAAAGAATAAAATAATTACAATCCTTTCTTCCACCCTGGCTTTTCTGGTTGTAGGAGGCTCTAAAGCTATTAGCTTCTGGTATTACTTTAGTCCTGTGTATTGAGCTTTCATTAGTCAGTCATTGTTTCTGCCAGGCAGTTATTTTCATGAATATACTGTTGATGGCATAAATTTATTATAAGTTTATTGCCAGTTAATACGAACAAATCAGAAAACTGCTGTTTTCTTACTCAGAACTCTAATCTCAGTGCATTCTCCAGTGGCCTTTCATCGTGAATTCTTTAGTGCTTAAATTAAGTAGTATAGTTATGTCCTTAAGTTAATAAAAGGAAATGAAAAGTTAAATTGCTGTTTAATAACAAATTATTTTACATCAGTTGGGAGTCTAATACAGTATTCTACAAGAACTGTTTGAATTCCCTGGATTTTCACAGTGCACACAGATGATGCAGCAGCTTGGTTCACACTGTGACGAAGCTTACACCTATTCTACGTAGGAAACGTGGCCTGCTCTTTGACAAGAACTTGTCAGCTTGTCTGGCATTTCACTTTGTCTTAATGTGTATTAATTGCTACCTATCCATTAGTCTTTTAAGGACCATTAAAAGGCAATGTCACTGGAAGTCCCTTTTACCAACACGGTTTCTTTTTGCTCTATCTCCTATTCTAAAGATGTAACTGTTTTTAAGGAAATGGGAATATATACAGCTCATATAAATTCTATACAATTAGAGCACTATTGTTAAGTATTATTTTTTGACGAGTGAAACATTTTACAGTTTTAAATACTAGAAGCTAAGCTGCTGTGTTTTAAGGGAAAACACAATGAAAGGATGACTTTCTAAGTCTATAGGTGGTGCTCTTGTCTCTAGAGAAAGCCTTCATCCGTGGAAAGCTGCAGCTATTATGCTGTGTTTTTATTGTTCATATTTTTGAACTGATCAGTCTGGTTGACAATATGAGATTATGTTACTTCTCATCTATTTTTTCTGTATGAGGCAGAATGACACAATATATGCTGCACTTCTGAAATGGGTTGCTTGGCTGCAGCGTATTTTCCAATTACTTTAGCAAGTCTTATTTTGGGGCAGGAATTAGGTATTCAGAGATATCAAGTAATACACATTACACATCACAGAATTCTGCCACATAAACATGCAAACTGATGCTTTTGTGTGGCTTCAGGGTTACCATGGCAATTTTTAGACAGTGATCAACAAGGAGTACAGATTGCTCGTCTACTATATATTTGCAGATCAGTAGCAGGTATTGGCATTCAGATAAGTACAGATACATCCGTTTCACATATTGTTATTTATTTCTATTTTTCATACTTTATACTTCATCATAATATAGTGTGGAGAGTGTATATTACAGGGATAATCGAAATGAAGTGGAAACTTATGTATATATGCTTGAAAAACACATTAAAAAGGGAATATTTTGGGTATTATTCCTTCCACCAACTCTTATCCCAAGGGTTTTGGAGGAGATAGTATGAGGATGAGAAGGATGTGGTGAATATATACATACAGGCTCTTTTTCTGCCTTGTGGATTTTAATCTACTGAATAGACAGGTTCTGTGTTCTGTGCTCTGAGTCTGTGTGGGTTGGCTTTTGGGTTTATTTCTTCTTGATGATTGTAGCAAAGAATATTAGAACCATCTGATTACTAGGTGAATATTAAGAAACCGACTTTTATGACTAAGAAATTCATTTTCTGCTTGGATTGTAGTAATTCTTGTCACTTTATTTGGAAGTACTATATGAATATCTGTATCTATACAGTTAATGAGCAATTATAGAAAACTGGTGTGATGGCTGGATGGGGGTTTTAAAGTATTCTCTATGTTCTGTGATGAAAGTCCAAAAGTGTATATTGCAATGAACAGAGCAATGCTGCCTGAGATGACTTGGTTGCAACAACGTATTGCAACTTTGTGCACTGATTCTGGATATTTTTTATTTATGTATTTATTTATTTATGGAGGGGGGAAAAAAGCGAAATCTTATATTCCCAAGCGGGTTTTGAATCCAATATTTCACAAGTCTGTGAGTAGCAAATAAACTATTTGTCTACCATCCAGAAATCTGAGTCAGCACAGTATTACTTTTAAAAGGTTTCTCAAGATCCATGCTAGATTCAAGAATTATGTCCCCGATCCTTAAATAATACTAAAAATGGTTATCTTTGAGAAAGACTACAAAGTAATTATACCCATTAGCTACTGATTTACTGAATAAAAGGAAAACCAGTATTTCAAATTCATATCAATACTCTTTGACACTCGTGTGATCTAAAGGTTATTATATATATTAATATATATAATTTAACTTCTATAAGCATGTATGAGAAATGTAAGCTTTGATTTACTGCTGGTTTTTAACTTCTGACATTTTAAATTGGAAGAGGGGACTTAAGATCATTTTTACTGTTGATTTTACAAGATCAAAATATTTCTGTCAGACTATAATCTTTTTCCCTGCATTGTTAATGTAATTACTAATTGAAGAATTGTTGAGGTTGGAAGGAAGCACTTGAGTTCATCTAGTTCAACTCTTCAACTCGAGCAGGGTGCAGATGACTGCATCTGGTTAGTTTTGAATATCTCTGCAGACAGACTTTACAACCTCTCTGGGCAAACTCGTTCCAGTATTTGACTACAACTCATTCCGTGGCTAGTGCCCACACTAGCTAACGTGTGTACAAAGTGTAACTATGAAGCATATAAAACTGATCTTAAAAGTTTTTAGGGATATTTTAATATGATTTTAGAGAGCATTTGCCCAATGAGAAAAGTAAGGAACAAAAGTATAACCAAAGATCACCTTGGTCTTAACCTTTGAAATCTGTGAAGATATGACCAAAATTTTCCAATAATATTTAAGACTCCTTAATTTACTTAATTTCTCAAGTCATTGGAAAAAGAAAGGTTTAAATGCAGATGATGTTTAGTTGGAAAAGGACAATCTAAAATTTTATTTAGGAATAGTTTAATAATTATAAAAGAATCTTGATAGCACTTCAAATTTCAACAGCTTCTTTAATAATCTCTTGGACACATTCTGCAATTAAGCACTGGAATTTCTGAGAAATGTTGCTGTGTCTGTGAACTAAAAAGTGACACAGCGATACGGTTTTTAAAGGGTTTTGGAATTAAATCAATACAGATTAAAATAATAGTAACTGCAAAAAGCCTTTTCCATCAGTTGAGTGAGTCCTTGGTCCTTTTTAAGGAATGTGAAGGTTTGGGTTTTGTGACTTCAGTGTTTTCAGAGATAAAACAAAAATGGAACCCAAAAATGAAAATCCTAAACTGTTCAAGGTTTTGCTATATAAGACTGATACTTAGCAAGAAGCTGATGATCATAAGGAATTGCTAAGTAAAAAAAAAAGAACACTATAAAAATAGACATGGGTTGTTGTTTGGTTGGTTTTTATTCCTCAGAAGCATTCTGGAAGCACTTCAAAGCATCTCTGTTTTGTAGTTACATTTTTTTTTTTCATTTTGGTAAACCCTCAGGTCTTTTGTTTATGCTTATGTCTAAATCCTTTTTTACTACTCTTCTTGAAAAATGTGTGTATGTGCAGAGTATGCTAGGAGTTGCACAGGCACTATTGACTTTTATAAGAGGATTTTCAGTATTTTCAGTAATGCCTGAGATATCCCTTAGGCTTTCTAGTACTTCACCTGTTTTCATTTCAGTTGAGCAGTGAAAAGATGTCTTTACTGAAATTTCTGAAAGATAAATTAATCTTTATCGCATTTTCTGATGATTAGATTGCTCTAGCAATGTGCATATATATGTAGCTTAACCAACTTTGACTTTCATACACCTCTATGCAGTCCAGCTCTGTATTTGCACAAACTTGTCCACTCTTCAGCTACTTAAAAACTTGTGTCTGCTTGTAACCTACTTATGAACCGCTTTTTCAAAACCATTTCTCTTAAATGGAGAAATCTTAGTGCAAAATGTTTGAATATTCTTGTGCGGTCCTGCTGTGCTGAATGCTGACCAACGATGCCTACTTTGTGTTTGGTGCAGCCAGTTTGAGAACACCACTGGTGAAGCATCAGCAGAGTCCAGAGAGGTGACTTTTCAGGCCAGAGGAAGTATTTGTGTACAACACTCCTATCTAACTCACACCGAATTTTTAGTGATATATTTTTAAGCTAACTTTCCTATGAGAAGTTTGTGTTGTCAATTGCGTAGGTATTGAGAACCATATGAGTCTTTATTAAAAATAATAATAAAAAAAAAAAGGTAGTGGTGGTAAGATATAGAACTATTCTACCATTTCCAGAAAATAGCTAAACTTCAGAAATTTCCCAGATTGGTGTAGTTGCCCCCAGGACTCGTGCAGGCTTCTGCCTAAGCTGAACTTTCAAATTGAAGTACATCTCTAGTGGTGTAGACTTCATAATTCGTGTATCTAAAATGTTGGAGCCAATCAGCCTCATCTAAAGTAGTTTCATAGATTTTAACCAACATGATGCTTTCTCTTCAATAACGTATGGCCCTAAGGTAAAAAGGGTATTGTTTCAGATTTGCAGTAGCTAGAGAAAAGAAGTAAACATTCCTGCAAAGCAAGCTCAGTTTGCCTTGGTTTTGATTTGTCTCTGGGGCTTAGAAGATTTCTACATGAATAACATCCATTACCTACTTAACCCTTTTCCCAACCAGCCATCTGGGGCTCTGTGCAACCTAACAGACCATTCTATCACCTTCACCAAAGAACAGAAAATTTATACAAAAGCTAGTAACTTTAGGGATTTCTTTTAATGTTTTTTTGAAGTTTGTTTGACTGCTTGTGTATGTCAAACTATTTGTAATTCCAGGCAGGCCAGGGGTGCAACTTGGAACAGATTTTCTACGCTTCATCATCAACAAATCAGGATAGATGTTTGTCAGGAGTTTCTATAAATAAATATGGAAATGTTTGTTGACCAACACAAAAAAACCCCTAAGAGCTTCCTTCATCCCGCTTGCTTCTAGGGTATAACTGATCATAGATCTGTTAGTATTGATTTTCCATAGTAGATGCTAATGAAATGAACGGGGCAGAAATGAGGGAGGTGCCTTAACGTAAAGTTTCATTTTTGGTTCTTGAACTCTAAAATGCACTGATTCATCAGCTTGGCTCGTTTTGGTACTGGCATTTCAGCTAGTACTTAATTGCAATTTACATAACTGAAACCATCAAAATGTTTGAAATGATCTTGAGTAGAATTCTGATCTGATTTTTTTTTTTCCTAAACAAAATTCCACAAGAATATTTCAGTAAACTACTTAAGGACTAATTTATATTTCATGCTTTAAACCAATGAATGATTAATTCAGTAAATTCATTTCAAAAGTACCTTGATGAAGCATAAATCAAATTGTATGAACTGCATACTACCCTGTAGAAGCTGTGTAACGTACTTTTTAACCTTATAGCTTTTTACATAAATCTAATTTTGAAGGAAAATACAGGACTTTATTTCCTTTAATGTTTTATTTACAGATTATAAAAATACGTGACACAGAAAATGCTTGAGCAGGTGTAGCATACCAAATTATATTCTAGGAAAATATAAAGTTACTAGGGCAGATAAACTATATAAACTGAAGGAGATTAGGGGGTAAAGATTGAAGGTAGTAAAATGTCCACAGAAGCAAGGCGTTGTACTTGGATATTTTCACTTGGGAACATGGAAAGAAGAGGCGCAATGCAAACTCTTGCTCTTTCAAGAATGAGAAGCTTTTCTGAGTTTCCTGAAAGAAGCCACCAAGTGACTGGTTCTGTAAGCAAAAACTTATGGTTTTGGAGGAACTGTAGTCGCCTGCAACCAGTGGATGTATTAGCTAAATCTTTACTAAGAAGAAGATCAAAAAGCATCCGGTTCAGTTTTTTTACAACTTTTTTTAGTGATAAATTTACTAAGGTAATCAGACAAGTTGTCCTGCTATTTTTCCTCAGAAAAGAAGGAAAAGAAGAAATGTTGGATGAAGACTTTAACATTGGAAATTCTTGAAGGAGAGAACCTTGACTTTTAGACTTATGAAACGGAGTACTTCAACCTCCTGGATTATTGCACTGAGAAGTAATACCTCCAGGTCTTTGAACTGTGTGAATTGCCGTGCTTGTTAGAGGGTACTGTGAATAAGGAAAACTTTTCATTTTCTGCAAAAATAATTAGTTCGTAGTGAGAATGTGGAGCAAGATGGGACTGGTCCCCATAAGCTACCATCTTGTTCATGTTGGTAAATATGACATTGTCATGTGGAGGGTAAATTTTGTAAGAGATTAACCCCTTGCATTCTAGCCAGTCCTGAGAGATGAGAGGGGCTAATGGCAGCTGGACTTATCTCTGAATAGGTATGCCAAATAGGATGTGATGCTATAGGTCTGACCCAGATTCACGAACAGCCTGTATGCTGTAGGTCTGGCTGCATTCCCAAGGAGCAGTTGGATGCATGAACAGCATGGTTTATTTATACGTGCGACATATAAGAGATTTGAGATTGCCGTTGACAAATTCACTAACTACAATAGTGTTACTAATCAAGGTAGATATTGCTAGCAGAATTAATCATAATAGGCGGTAATAATACCACCACCAACCCAGGGTTAACATTCACCAGAGGGTAAGGGTGCAGCGCTTACCAGAGAGGTGTCCCTGCCTGGGTTGAAGGAAGAGAACACAGCCTGTCGACTGGTCCGTCAGATATTGAAGTTCTTCTCTCCCAGTTTATCAGCAATTTTCTCTATCTTTTTATCCCCAAGATTACAAGGTTTCTCTCACCCTGCCAGGTGACCTGTAGTATGATTTGGGTAGAGAGACGAGTGCTATAGTCATACATGTTTAGCATGATCTCGATAATCTTGGTTAGCATATGCAGGGGTGTTAACCATTTGCCTCATTGCATATTAATATTATCTGTCATGTTTTGTGGCCTCTTCTCAGAAACAAAGAACTATGCAGGTTCCTTTTATCTTGTTGCCTTGCTGACCAGAAGAGCAGTGCTGTCCTGCCTCCGCAGGCCCTCCTCCTCTTCATCCTGTGATAGTCAGACAAGTCTCCACTCCCCTGGATTGCCCTAGAGATAGAAAGGCCAGCCTTGTTTTTAGAACACAGAGGACTCCTCCTCAATATCTAAATGCCACAGACATTTTGCTATATCTTTAAAAACAGCCAGAAACAGAGGGTTTTCTATTCATAGAACTTGTCAGTAATTTTTTTTTTTTCCCCAGTTTTCAAAGTTCCCTGATTAAACTGTGTCACACATCATATCACATCACTGTAAATTGAGAAACATTATACCTCCAGAACCTTTTGCTCTTGGTAACCTAGTTTCTACTTAACCTTCAAATTGAATATAACATAGTAAGTCTTTCTGTTGAAGCAGATGTGTCTCTGATGATTGGGAAAAGAAATTGGTTATTCACCATATTCACTGTTTCAAAATTTTTCCTAATGTCTCATCAAGGACTTCTCATTAGGTTTCTTACTGGTAGTGCTAAATCATCTAAGTAGTTGTTCCACTGTATTTCCGGCAGATATTTAGAAGTTCAAAGGTGGAAGTTAAGTTTTTGACATTGTTGTGTATTCCTAATATCCACATGGGTAAAAATAGTTTTCATGGAGGTGCAGTGCTTATAGTGATAAAATTCACATACATGAGTTCTCATTAATTTACATCATATAACAAGGAATTGAAGATTTCTTTTAGGAAGTCGCATTAATTCATAGAAAAAGATAAAAATGCTTCTAAGAATGTTGTATTTCTTTATATGAGGCAGGCTGAGGAAAGTCAAGACTATATACCGATGTGTACATTTCTGGTTTAATTCTGGTTTCCTTGTTTTGTTGCTTTATGCAATTTAAGTTGCACAAAGTTGATCCCAATGAATTGCTATCTTATGAAAGGTTGTATTATATGTTATTTAAAAGGTGAGGAAGATTATTCAGGAACTATATTTGCATTTAGTTGTACCCCCAAGCACACTGTGAACGGAGAGTTGAATTCTTGTACTTTGAATTGAACACACTGCTGCACAGAGTACATAGAGATGAAAGCTGTCGTCATCTCATGTCTAGAACAAACATTTGCTTTAGTAGCTTCTTCAGACTTCAGCACGCTGCTCTGCCTATATTTATAGCAAATAATTTGTCACCACAGTGCACATGAAGGGTTCTTGATAGAAAATGTTAAGAAGTTAATTCATGCATCTTTTACTGAACTCTGACATACCTAACTCCTAACTTCAGTATCACAGACTTTCATTTCATTATTGTTAATTGCTCAGAATTAATGAATATTTAGATTCTCATAAGCAAGAGACAACATTGCTAGTAATTAAGATGCAGTATGTTATCTGATTTGATTTTACTTCTAAATCTACTTGATAACTTGTCTAAAAGTAATTGGCTTGTATATTTTAGCTCTATTTCTTGATTTCATTTTGAAGAGTCAGATATGATACATAGCTTGAAAATAGATCACATGCCAGGTGCCACTGTTATTTGGTATGAATGCAGAAGTTTCAAAAGTCACGCTTGTCCCTGGAACTGACACACACGTACACAACCGTATGTAAAGAATTTTTTTTAAAAAGAAGAAAAAAAAAAGAAAAAAAGCTGTTGTAAAGTAAAAAAAAAGTTCTGGAAAAACAGAGAAATCCCCTTGTTAAATAATAAGTGAATGGAGATTCCAAGATGTGTTACAAGCAGCAGTATTGTGCCAGTACTGTCATGTATTCCCTAGCTTCAGACTGAATGTCACTGACCATAGGGTGTCCTGGGCCAACAGGAAGTAATATGGTATGATTTTGCTGATTTCTCTTTAAAGCTGTTTACAGTATTTCAAAAATGAGCTTATATTCACGTTATGCCCTCTTTTTTTTTTCTTTTTCTGGGCCAGATGTACTCGTTCATGTACGCCACGCCTGGAGCTGTAGTGATGTTTTTGGAGTGCAGTAGAAGTCACGTATATCAGACTGAAGCCACTGAGCTTCATGATTTTATCAAGTGTAAAAGAAAACATAATTTGATGGATCTGTTTCTCATACGTGGAAGCAATCTGTGTGGTCTTTGTTTCTTTGTTAAGATGGTACATATACTTTAGGTACTTCCACATGCGTGGTTTTTGAGTCTGTGTGTTAGGTACGTGTGGGTATTAAGAAGGTGACCAGAAATGCACTTCAGAGTTTCTGAAGTTTTACAGTATCTTTGAAATATTTTTAAAGTTTTCTAACTAAATATGTTGTTACTACATTGCCAACAAATCCAGAGTGATCTCTCTTTGCATTAAGTTCTGCTCCTGCTGTAAAAACCCTTAAAAACCCTTAAAAAAACCCTTAAAAAATTAAGTTTAACACAATAACTAAAGAGATGAGTGTGGACTCTTTTGTTATCAGTTTACCAAATATATATTTATCTTAAATAATAGCATAACTGATGAATTTCCAAATTATTCATTTGTTTTCCACTGTACTATATATTTATTATAGGGGATTGATAGTTGTGGTCTCTTTTGTAGATATCTAAGTTGGACATGCGTACGTTTGAGAACGGAGCGCAATCTGGGGCCAGGGCAGGAGAACAGCGAAATAACCTCTTAACCTTGATCAGCAACAGGCATTCTAACTTCTGTAAAGAAGTTTTAGTGCTTGGAAAAGTTGTGGTTTTTTCTTCTCTGCAGAGAAAAAAAATATGATGTACTTGAGAGTGAAGATACAGCGCTTCTGCAGGTTGTGAGTACACTGAGTTCAGTATGTTCATTTGAGCAGCTGGAAGCATCTAGTCTATACTAGACACGTATAGACATTTAATATGGCTCATTTCATCTTTGAAACATCAGATTAGAAATTACTGAAGAGAATCAACCCAGAGCAAAAATTTGAGCAGGGATTTTCTAATTTAATGGTTCTCTTGATGTTACAGAATATTAGAACAGACTAGAAAATGTATAATGAAGCATCAGAAGTTCTGCTTATTGAAGCCAAACTTTTGTGTATTTCTGAAGGAATATTAAAAGGTGTCATGTAGTACAGCACAGCAGATTCCAACCTGGTAGAGACATATGAGTGGTGGAATTACTGCTGTGCACATGTTGTGGTTTAAGAGTTAACAGATTTGGGGCAGGTAGGTGAAGGGGGAACACAGGTGGTAACTCTAGGCCTCTGAGGGATCAGAGGGTAGCTGGTATTGGTATTCCCTCCCTTTCCCTGCCACACTCTATAAAAGACACAGGAAGTTCAGGATGGCCCTTCTTCCTCCCTCCATTACTTATTAAATTTCGTTCGTAGTCTTAACTTCCAGTTTTGTGTGAGGCACTTTCTTCCTTATTCCCCTTTTTATCCTCCCCTGGGAGGGAAGGGGGAGGGGGAGAGAGGGCTGATAGGAATCCTGCTCTGTGGGGCTTGCCCTGAGCCTTAAACGGAGACAGCACAATCCACCCCAGCTCCCCAAACAGGTTGTTTATTGCCCTTGCTTAGGACTTTACCTTTTTTTCAGATCCAGAAGAGTATTATGGCCAGACAGATAGCAAAAGGGACCCAGATACCATGCTACGTCTATGAGTGTATTCTGAGCAATTTCAGAGAAGGAAATACAAATTTAGGGTGATTAATCAGAGAAGAGGCTCTTTACATGACTCCACAATAATCTCAAGCCTTTCTCCCTGTACTTTTTCAGTAGTCTGTATTAATTAACTTATTTATTGGTGTGATACTAACAGAGTTTTCTTAAAAAAAGTTATAGACCCTTTCCAGTGTGGTTATAGCATGGAATTTATAGATTACCATGAAATTTATAGGTTTGGATTAATTAGCTTCATGTTAGCAGAATATAATGTGGAAAAGGGACTCAATCTTTTCTTTTGAAAATATCATATAACGGTCTGTACTGCCCAAAATTTTGTTTAAATAACAGTTTCCTGAGAATCACCATTGAAGTATGAAAACTGTACTGAATTTTGGGCATGCAAAAGTAATAGATGAGAGTTTTTTCATGAAATGTAAATAGATGGCCTGTATCTGCTTTTCATTCCTGTGCAGTGATCAACTGTTGTATTATGTATTGATACATGTAATTAATTATGCATATTAAACTCATTAAACTCCAGACATTTCCTCAGTCAGTAGGGACCTGTTTCTACCAGACTTGTTGTTGTATATTTTCAATGGCTTTCATGTGAAAAGGATTTTATTGCAACATGTAGAAAATCTGTTTACATAAAAGGTTTATATCAAATGGAATTATCTTAACAGAGCTACCTTTCTTCTCATATTATCACATACCAACCACACAATTCTTAAAATGACAAAATATTATTTAGAAATATTTGTGCTTTTTAAATGCAACTACTTGCTGAATGCAAGTAAAATAGTGAGGTTATGTAGCCATTTAGCTTGCTAGCAATTACTATATAAGCCACATTTTGGAAGAAGTTACAGATTAAAGTTGTTCATGGAGTGAAATATTTAATATTCTTTTTTTAAAAAAAAAAGTAATTGAATAATCTATATCAAAGTTATGCAAACCTGTACACTACATTACGAACGAGTGTTGCTGTGTCCCTTCAGATAAAGTTTGCTGAAATATCACTTTTCTTTTCCACCTTTTTTCCCTATTTTGCATGTTTCTCTGTGCCTCTGTCAAGTTTTCATTCCTTTGTTTTGTTTGTCACGTAAGTCTCTTAGTAGTCGGTATTTGTGGCAAGTACAGCCTCCCCCACAGACAAAACACACGGGCTGGGCTGAGCAGTTTAGTGCCTTGGCCCGAGGAGTTTGAGTCCTCGGCCATTCAGTAGCACCTCGTGGTGCTTAACGGGTGCCTCAGGGGCTGGACCCCTCAGCAAACAGGCTCGGGGTGTGCGCTTTTTCGTGTTTTGTTTGAGCTTGTCCCTCAGCCAATGAGAATGCCCACAG
>VWZK01003043.1:0-34858 GCA_013396935.1 Baryphthengus martii | reverse complement strand
CAATGTCACTCCATTCTTCAAAAATGGCAGGAAGGAGGACCTGGTTAACTATAGGCCGATTCTGGTGAGGCCGCCTCTGGGATTTTGTGTGCAGTTCTGGGCCCCTCAGTTCAAGAAGGACAGATAACTACTTGAAAGAGTCCAGCACAGAGCCACAAAGATGGTTAAGGAAGTGGAGCATCTTCCTTATGAGGAGAGGCTGAGGGAACTGGGTCTTGTTAGCTTGGAGAAGAGGAGACTGAGGGGTGACCTCATTAATGATTATAAATATGTAAAGCGCGAGTGTCAGGAGGATGGAGCTAGGCTCTTCTCGATGAGGTCCAATGATAGGACAAGGGGCAATGGGTGCAAGCTGGAGGATAGGAGGTTCCAGGTAAACGTAAGGAAGAACTTTTTCACAGTGAGGGTGACAGAGCCTGGAACAGGCTACCCAGGGGGGCTGTGTAGTCTCCTTCTCTGTAGACATTCAAAATCCATCTGGATGTGTTCCTATATGACCTACTTTACGTTCCTGCACTGGCAGGGGTGTTGGTCTCAATGATCTTTCAAGGTCCCTTTCAACAACTAACGTTCTGTGATGATGTGTTTTTTTTATATCTGAAAGAAACTAAGCGTTCTGAAGTAAAATTCAACCAGTACAAACCTGGTACAGTATATGTTGGGTTTTTTTCTCGTAACAAGTCCAAGTGTTGTCCTTATTCATCCTTATTTTTCTGTCTCAATAGTTCTGTAAAATGGACTCTATTAAATAAATCAATTAACATTTTGAGCTAGATTTATTTTATGTAAGGATATCCCTTTTTCCCTGTGAGGCAGGAAGAAGTTGTAATAAAACCAGCACGACTGAATTCACACCTACATACATACCCTGAAGGGTTTGCCTGATACATAGCACCTTCTACAGAGGAAAGAAGTGACAAATTCAGTGGAAGTCTGGAATGACTGTGCAAAATTAGATCACTTTTCTAGTTAGCTCTTGGATGGTCAGTGTAGGATTCTTCCTTGGGAGATGCTAGATCCAGACCTCACATGGGTGTCCTGTGTGGATGTGGCCACGAAAGATTTCTTCCAGGGCAGAGATGCAAGAATCAGGCTTGAAAAGTGTCCCCCAACATCATTCCCAACTCCAGAATCTTCTTTTAAGTCCCAAGAAACAGCAGGGAGGGAAGTGACCAGTGTCTGTGGTGTCACCAGGTGCAGTGAGGAAAAGCTGATGAAAAATCATCCCATCAGCTCCACTGGGGTGCAATGTCACACCTTCACATCTTCTACTGGCTCACGTGTACAGGAGATACACCACCGGCACTGGTCAACGTCCTTCTGCCTCACAGTAAACAGTGCCTTCACCCTGTACACCTTCAGGTGTACAGAGTCTAAATACTTGGATGCAGTGAGCATACTTGGCCCAGCAATATGCAGAATTCTGAATAAGACGGTCTTAAGAACAACTGTCAGCATTGCTTGAATGTGTCTCAGTGTTTTCTGACCTTCTTAACAATTTTATAAGTAGTCAAGCAGCTTTCCAGAAAAAAAGAAACATGCACGCATACACAAATATAAATGCATATACCCACGTCAATGATGAATGGGATGGATGTTCTGCTTGCTGTGTTCCATAGTGAATTAGTGAATTCAGATCCCTTGCGACGGTGCATTTTTACCCCTTATCTCCTGTTATCTGCCTTGGTGATAACAATGCGTCTGGCTGTGATGATTGCATCTGGGTGCGACGATCCCACCCTGCTAAACTGGATTCAGTGGAAACACATAACAATACCATAGCCAAGCGCTAACTTGAGCAATAAGCTCAGGTGTAAGGGTAATATGGAAATAGGACTGTAAGTCAATCATCTTGCCCCCATAAATAGTAGGCAGCCCAGGAGCCCTTTGAGCTCTCCTGCACAGCAGCTGGCTGCACCTCAGGATCACCCCTTGAGCAGGGACACCTGTCAAGGATACTCCCTAGGGCTGAGAGATTCTTTGCCATAACAGATCCTCGGTAAGTGAATTATAGCATGCTGAAACTTTGAATCTTTATTAAGGGTATACTCAAGCTTAATTGTGCACATAATTTCTTAAGGCAAACCATTGTTTTATCTTTCCCTCCATGCAGCAAATAATTTGGTGTGCCTCACCATTGAATCTCTCTTTTTCAAAGTCCCATTTACTGTTTTGAACTCTGCTGGAACACTGTTTTATATCAATAAATATATATTGTTACTTGTCTCTTGTGAGTGAAGTGCATAACTCCATCCGCGACATGCCTGCAGTTCTCTTATGAAATGATTTCTCAAGTGAATTCTTAATTTTTAATCTTTATTCATAGCTTAATTTGGTGTATTTATGAGATTATTCCTTAAAGGAAATTTTTTAATTTCACTGGTTTAGTTAGGGTGGGTTTGTGGCATATAACTAATTATGATGACACGCTCAAACTGCATTAATATAAATTATTTTCTTAAAAGTCATACTGCAGTTCTTTTTATAAGAAAGGAACTATTTAGACAAGTGTTTTGTTAGAGATGGACAACTTTTAAATCAACTGACACAGATAGGGCCCAAATATAATCTGTTTACTTTAGCTCAGGCAGAAATAAAGTCATTTGCACATTATGCCATATAGGAAGAGACTGGGAGGAATGCACTGAACTTCTCTGTTTTAGCCTACCAGGTCACAGTTGGTTACCAACCCCAGAACAGAACACCCATTTCTGGACACTGTGCCAAGTTGTGCTGTGGGTTGTAGATGTTTAGCAGAAGCGGTGAGAACCTCCTCAGACTTCCTGGCTCCCTGCCCGGCTTGACCACCCACACAGAATGGTCACTCAAGGACCCTGAGGAGGAAAGTAGTATTTTTTCCTCTCCTCTGAAACAACTTTTTTTTCTTTTTCCAAGGTAAAAGTTTTCTATCTGCCTAGGGCACTTTCTCTTCATGTCCTTCTGGTAGGTTTAAGGATAGCTTTTTTTTTTTTTTTCCCCCTCCTTCCTACATCAGTTACAGTGCATGGAGGAACAGAGGATACTCCTGTTATAGCTGTTTCCAGGTCGAGAAAAAAGCAGGAAATTCAGTAACTGCACCAAAGCTGGGCTGATATGAGTGCAACAGATCAAGAAAAGCAGAATTTAATAAACAGAGAGGAACAGATAAATTTTTAAGAGCAACATTTTTTTTTGTAGTGTTTGAGTCTCCCATTTCTCCCTTACAAATGTCTTACAGGAGATAGGAAGCAGGAGGAATAAAAGGGTTAAAAACAAGGACTAAGCCTGTCAAACCGTGCAGGCTTGCTAAAACAAATGGATCCTTTCATGCTAAGTTGCATTTGCCCGGTGCAATGTTTATAGTTAGGCAATAAATACACAAAAAGCCTTATTATTTTGTCAAGAAGCTAGAAATATCCTCCAGGCCAAGTCAAAGCTGCTTCTTTCTAATCTAAGACTCCAGCACAAACTGAGGTTCACTTTCACACGCATACACAATTTGTTTTTCTGGACCTCAAAATAAGCTTTCAGAAAGTTGTTGCTGTATAGGAAATGAGTCAAAGACCAGGCACCACCACAGTCTTCCCCTGATGACATGGCAGGCATCTCAGGAAGCGCCAGTCAGCTCTGCATTCATTTGCTGATGTGGCACCAAACATTCTTCAGCCCAAGCCTTTTTCAAGGGCTTCCCCTAACACCCTTCTGACTCCACACTGCCAGTTTCACTCAGCTTCAAGCAACAAACAAATCTGTCATTTATAACTTTGAAGGGTATACTTGAGGATGGCAGTTAAATCAGAAAGTTGAGAAAATTCAACAGAATACTGAGCTTAGTTTCAATACTGCTGCTTTCCCAGGAGTGTCAGGCTGCCTCTCCCCAGGCACACACATAGATACATTATAGTGTGCCTGCTTTAGCTGTGCTAGCTCGGCTCACAGGACATACACTGTCCATCCAGCCTCCAGCACTCACAGGTGCACACACAGCAGGCCCAAAGGCAGCAACCATCTGAAGCTGGAATTTAAAATGTCCTGAAAGCAGCAATGTTGACACATATAAACAGTGATTTTTCAAAGAGATGTAGATTTAAGCAGTGGCACCACTTTTCAGAACTGCAGAGCAAGGCAGGTCCATCCAACCTAATTTAGGTCTCTTGGCTAGGCTGCGCAGGTTGGAGAACTAAGCACCATGTGCTTCCTTCATTAGGGAACGGGTAGATTCTCCTCAAGGAGCGCAAGAGCCAAGTTGCTTCTGGACACACATTTCCCCGGCTTGCCTGGAGAGGGAGCCTCAGGCAGCCAAGTTCCCAATACCAGCATCTTAAAAGCCTGATGGGACAGTTAGTTCAAAGTAGCCTCTTTGGTCCTCCTAAAATAAGAGATACTGATAGACGGGCACACTCAAGACCCAAAAGCAGTGCTTTCTCTGCACAAGTCACCTGTTGTCATCTATTGTAAGAAACATTATTTCAACGAAGATACTTCAGAGCTGGAATGCAATGATGTGAATGACCAAGCTACTACATTTTCAACTTTTATTAAAAAAAAGGAAAAAAAAAAAAAGAAAAAAAAAAAGACATCACATTTACATTTCAGAATATTTTTAAACAAGGCCTTTTTGTTAAAGCTTTAGGTATCTAAAAAGTGTCTACATGATTCACACCTGCATGGAGCTTTGCAAATCACACAGTAGTCACCAAACAGCTATATTGCACAAAGATCCAAACCATACCACACCATTCTTAGCTTAGTCTACATTGTAAAGTGCTGCTTCATAGGAAGAAACTTGTTCTGGAAAAATAAGTATCTGGATAGGCAAGTACTGCTGAACTGTATTTCTGAAAGGTGACACATCCTTTGTAGTGGAAAAAATCTAGCAGTGTATTGTCAGTGCCTCTGACAGTGCGGGTCTTTTGTTGAATAAGCTGGAGTAAGCACCATAGAGTACTGTAATGAATGTATCCTAAATATTCAAGTAACACCAAAAGCCAAATCAGTTTTTAAACTCAGAACAAGATAAATACAAACAGAAGTAACAAAAGTTAGATAAATGTTTAAAGCAGCATCAGTCTCTGTCCAGTAGTATAAGTAATTGCATAGCAGAACACATCTTAAATGAATATAAGATAAAGCTATAGTAGAAATAACCCCCCTAATTTTTTAATTTCTCAAACCAATAAAATTTAATCTTTTCTTTTTAAAATAAATGAGTCTGAGAGACTGTCTTCATATCTAAGATAGACTATTCAGCTTATGAATGTTTCCATAAAGTAACAAAAGGCTTAATCCTGGTGATAGCGGTCTAGATGCTTATGAAGAATCCAAATGTGGAACTGTGGAGTGCTAACTATGACATAAAATCTCAAATCTAGACCAGTTTCTGAAACAGAGAAATGAAAAATAATACATTTGTCTGTGGAAGGAGATTTGTTCTGGGAACAAAAAATCACAAAGTTCAACCCTATGATCTATAGCTTCAAGCTGATTCTAGGTTTGGTAGATGAACGGACAAATGGTGATTATACAATGGCAAAAGTCAAAGCTACTGAAGAGAGAACCCTGTCTTCTGGGTCTGTTTGGCTACTGGGCCTACATACACAAGAACGTCAGTCATCTACTCAGTGGAGTGTATTAACATGTAAAAGCTTTCAGTGTTTGACTTTGATTATGATTTAATGACCAATGGAAAAAAAAAAAGTGGAAGGATCAATAAATTTTGACAGCAGAAAGAGATTTGCCCTGTCTCACTACAACTAAAGTTGCTCTAAGATCTAGACAAGCAGGCAAAAAAAATTTAAAAAAAATATCTTGTTTGTGTTACCTATGGAGCTACTCAGGAACATCCAAGTTTAGAAGTGACTGAAGAGCTGCAGGAGGCCCTCAGGACAAAGTAAACAGGTGAAATTTGACATTAACAAATGCAAAATAACACACTAGGTGGGGAAACTCTGTATGTGCACAGCATGTTTATAACTAGCCATCATGATTGTGTGGAAAACACTGCAGAAAAAACTTTGTAAATATCAACTTAATATTCAGTATCAACCAAAAAGACAAATACCATTTTAGGACTATGGAAATAAGAAAAACCTAGAACTTTTTCATCCTTCACAGCAACAGTGTCTGTGTGGAGGGGTCCTTCAGTCAGCCTCAAAAGGTAAGAAGAAAAAGAGGGCAGCAGGATGCTCACCAGTATAGAATGGCTTCCACCCAGCAAGATGAAACATGAAGGAGAGGGCATAATGAGAAGGAAAGCCTGTGGTAACTATCAAATTAAAAATATAAATGCCCTAAAGGATAACTAGCAAGGGACATTTTGTCATTTCTCCTGCAGGAGAAAATTCCAGAAGATACCTATGGCTTCACACCTGCTGCTTGAGACATCAAAGCATTTCTCACACCAGCACACAATGAAGCTGTGCAGCATACTCTCACACAGTCCTACTAAGACAGAAAGATTTGCAGGTGAGACCCAGGAAAGAAGTTCCCCTTGCTGGGCCTTTCTAGCCCTAAAAGGGCTCACCTTGACCCAGGTGATGTTTCTGCTGGTTACCATTTCTGCCAATTTTTTGTGAAAGTAGCCATCTGACAGAGGCTTAAGAAAGAGGACACTGAGAGGGGTGGATTCCATGTCAGATCAGTATGACGGTTCAGGCAGCAAAGCACACAAAGATTTTGGATTACGACATACATTCATTTAAGTGTATTGTGATTTTCTGGTCCCATTTCCACAGCTCTACAGCTTTATACATGTCCCTAGTAAGCATACTTCACACACATTCATCAAGATGCAACACTATCCCCAAATTAGAAAGCATATCCCCAAATTAGAAAGCATATCCCCAAATTAGAAAGCACCAAGTATGTATTAGAAACATCCTTCACTTTAGATCCTTATTTTTCCATAACAGAAGTTAACAGTGCAAGTACCCAAGTGTTTTTTTACATAGATTTCTATAAACAGATGCAGTCCACCTCCATGCCCAGTAAGCTCATGTAACAGATCCTCCTGGAAGGTATATTGAAACATGTGGAAGACAGGGAGGTGATTAAAGACAGCCATCATGCGATCACCAAGGGCAAATTGCGCCTGACTTGGCTAGTGGTCATCTGTGATGGAGTGACTGCGTTGGTGGACAAGGGAAGAGCTACGGATGTCATGTACCTGGATTTCTGCCAGGCCTTTGATACGATCCCCCCCAAATATTCTGAACTCTAAATTTCAGAGAGGTGGGTTTGATGGATGGACTGTTCAATGAAGAAGGAATTGGTTAGATGGCTATATCCAAAGAATTATAGTCAAAAGCTTAATGTCCAAGTGGAAACCAGTGCTGTCTCTTAGTGGTCTGTACGGGCACCAGTATTATTTAATATATTCATTAACAACATAGACAGTGGAATTGAACGTACCCTCAGCAAGTCTGCAGATGATACCAAGCTGACCAGTTCATTCTCTAGAGGGAAGGCATGCCATCCCGAGGAACTTTGACAGTCTTGAGGACTGGGCCCATGTGAACCTCATGAGGTTTGCCAAGGCCAAGCACAAGGTCCTGCACCTGAGTAACAATCTCTAATACCAATTACAGACTGGGGGCTGGAGAGGAGTCCTGCAGAGAAGGACTTGGAGATTCTAGTGGATGAAAAACTGGACATGAACCAGCAATGTGTGCTTGCAGCCTGCTAGGTGGTCAGCAGGGCAAGGGAGGTAATTCTCCCACTCTGGTCTCCTGAGACACCCCCCTCAGAGTATTGCATCTGGGGCTGGAGCCACCAGCACAGAGCGGGTCCAGAGGAGGGACACAAAAGTGATCAGAGAGCTGGAGCATCTCTCCTGTGAAGAAAAACTGAGATAGTTGGTGTTTTTCAGCCTGGAGAAGTATCTGGGAAGGCTTCATTGTGGCCTTTTCATATATAAAAAGGGCTTAAAAGAAAGATGGAGAGAGACTTTTTAACAAGTCCTGTAGAGATGGGACAAAGGACAATGATTTTAAACTGAAAAACAATAGCTTTAGATTAGATATGAGGAAGAAATTTCTAATAATGAGGGTGGTGAGACCCTAGAACAGGTTGCCCAGAGAACCTGTGGAAGTCCCATCCCTGGAAGTGTTCAAGATCAGATTGGATGGAGTTTTGACCAACTTGGCCTAGTGAAAGATGTCCCCTGCTTACTGCAGGGCATTTTGACTACATGATCTCTAAATATCCTTTCAAACACAACCCATTCTGTGGTTCTATGATTCTATGAAAAGCTACTGTGTGATATGTGTCTTTTAAATGAGAGGAACAGAAATTTGAGGGGAGACATCCTTTAAGGCAGAAATTGGATCTCAAAACAAAATCAGTGCATTTTTAACATTTTTGCTTGAAAAAAAACCCTACTACTAGATTTAAAAATTAACTTAGAGAAACAAGCATTAGAAGAAATACCTGATTTTTTTTTAAGTTCACATACGACAATAATTTGTTTGCTTTTGCCTACATACCAGGTACTATTACTCACCCATGCAAACACTTATGATTTTGGACTTTCAAGTCTGATGTTTAAGGTAGAATTGCACTTTGTATATTTTATATAGCCTACAGTATAAGCCTGGAAAAGTAAAGAAACTTACCATTATGCCACCCACTACATGACACTACATGTCAGAATTAGAGTTTTAGCTTATAGTCACATTAAAGGTATATGACATGCAATCAGATTCTAATTTACTCTCCTCTTTCCAAATACAACCTAAACATTCAGCTGCAGTTTGGATTTCTCCCTGCTTTGTATTGTGTTTTTGCAAACGTTAATTCATTCTGAAGGGCCCAATCCCTGGTGCTCAGGGGTGAATTAGAAAGTGTCTGACCCTTCAGAGGCATTTAGGCAGATTTTTTAAAAGAAGAACGGCAAACTCATGCTATCAGCTTTGACTTCATTAAATGCAAAATCGACAATGTAAGGATTTAAGTTACAATAAAAGCAGATTTCTACCCCTGAAGAGTAATTTTGGTTGCTAGTCAAACTTCTTCCCTGCTTCCTCCTGGGGAGAAAGTCTGTGAAGAATAGCATCGCACAGATCGTAAAAAAGGCAGGAGAGTTCCTGGAAGAACGTTTCTCACTGGTGTGGGATGTATCTGGACTTTTTTATTACAAAAACCATGGACCAGGTGCTTGTGAGCAACACATAGGTAGAATGCAATTTAATCAGAACTGAAAACTAAGGTAGAATTCTTCTGCTCTCATTTTTGATCTCAGAAAAACGATGGGAAGAGATTACTATACTAGATATCATCATGGTACTCTCCATACTTTGCTGTGACAGATTCCTCAAGATGAATGGCTGCACTACCCATTAAGGCAAATGCGGGGTACATTATGCCAGAGCAGTCCACCTCACACTCATAGAGACATTTCATACGGCCTGCATCAAAAAAGCCCACCTTGCCTTTGTCGCAGTCAAGGCAGATCCCCAAGCATGATGGCAAGGGAAGAATTCTGCTCGCTGGATCCTTGGGGGCAGCAGGTGTTGTGGGTATAAAGAACTTCTTCATACCTAAAGTGACCAGTGTGAAAGGCTGTGATGAGTCAAAGAAGGCATCTTCACTCCCACTGTCATGACCACTGTCTTGTTCATATCTAGAACAGAAAAAACAATCATTTGCTTTTCTCAAATTCTGAAGTGGGATCAGTGATGTGAACTGGAGACAACATTTTTATAAGATGGGTAACACCACACCATCACCTGCAAAGCCTTGTAGGGCAAAAATATACCTAAGCCAGGAGGGAAGATGCATTCAGTATGTGGAGAACACTCACCTACAGGTATAGTAAATTAGTTAACCTAAAAAGTAATTAGCGAATATGAGAAGTAGTTATCTTGCCTGTAATGGTTAGTCACACTGGCTATGTTCAACTTTACATAATGTTAAACAACACCAGTAAATACATTTAACATTACTGTTGTCCTGTGAGTTTTCCATGCCGCTGCTCTATCACACACTCTTTAAAATTCACAGCACATTAAATAGTGGTTTAAGTTTTTGTTTTGTTTGTTGGTTGGTTTGTTTTTTGGGAATTTTGTTTGTTTGCTTGTTTTTTTTAAAGCGCTCTGTCTGGAGGCTTCTCTGAACCATTGTTTCCCAGCTGGTTACTGAGGAAAGTTTGTAGCGAGATTTCTTCAGTCTACATGATTTTCCTCCTACTTCTGTCCCCAGATGAAGACCGGCCACAGAAGCACTCGTTCTCCTGTACAGACAATCTCTAGCTAGGTTTGCAGGTTTGGAGTGTTTGGGAGAAGGTGGGTATGTTTCAGCTTATGTTTTCCAAATATTTGTGTGGATATGTAAAAAGAAAGCAGGAAATCAGAATCTAATTTCTCACATTGTGAAAAGGCTCCATCTGACTTTAAGGAGCTCTGGCATTTTTTTACACTTTCAGTATGTTACACAGGAGGAAGCCAATACATTTGTGAGATTTCTGAAAAAAGAGTCCCCAGGAGATAGCCTCCCAGCCTGCTATTCATAGACACATCCATGCTTACTACAGCTATAACAGACCTGGAAAGCTTTTTGCTAGTTCATCCACTGTACTTTCGCTTGTGCTCGGTAGCACTTCAGTAACATATGCAAGCATATAACCTGGGATAAGCCAGTGACTTGGAGTCATCTGTGACGCAAGCTACAGCAAGGATACACAAACACACAGAGTGAACATTGTACCTCTAAGTGGCTGCCATACCTAATATGGTAAGGGAATTAAAGCAGAGTCTTACACTGACTATTGAGCATTGCTTCAATCTTACAACTGATCCTTTAACTGACTTATCTTGACATCTACAGGAACCTGGTGTCTTTCCACAAAAGAAAGAAAATAGGACTCCAGATAATTAGAACATCGTTGTACTAATAGTAGGGGATGAACAGAACAACTTGCTTACAACATATCCTTCAAGCTGCTTTCCACTGGTTAGGTTCACCTGGTGTACTAACTGAGACCAGACCCACTCTTAATTTATTTTTTAAAAAGCCGTCTTTTTATATAAAACATGTATGAAGCAGGAGTCTGAAATTTACCTTGGACTGGTCACATCATGAGTATTATGGAACAGTTTTTGTATCTTGTTGCTAGAAACAACTCCCACTTTCACCAGGTAGGAATAGGCTTCTACATGAAAAGCCCAGAAGTGCTTTCCTTTGGCAATCCCAGTGTCAGCAATGATGTAATCCAGGGTTGTGTAGCATCCAACCTGCATGCGCTCAGATCCCAGCAGTAGAGGAAATCCGGCTCTACTTTCCACAGAGGTTCTTCCTGGGTTCAGCAGGAGATGTTCACTGTTGTATCCACATTTGTCATCAAAAAGAAAACTGAAAACTGAAAAAAAAATCCCCAGAAAAAAATCCTCTTAGGTATTAGGCCTTCTGTGCTTATAAACTACATTTTAAGTCACACTGGCATTACAGTTTCTCACTTTTAGAGGCTACCAGGAATGTCATGCAAGCTAACACAATCTCAGTTTGCGGCCTACTTAACCTGTTCTTCAACAGTACTTTTAAACATCTGTGCAACCAATAACAGTATAGTAGAAGTCTGGGAGCTGCTGGAAAACACCTGCAGCTCTTCACACCAACAGACGTCTTGCAGACATACAGAAACCCAATACCTGGAGCTGGAGGCGTATGCAGAATAACTTCTCGGCTCCAAGGGCTACAGATGGACCCTTTATATCCTCGAACTCTAAAGATGTAGCTGCTGTCAACATCAAGATCAGATATCACTTTGCTCTTGCTGCAGACTTCAATCTCCTGCCATGTTGTACTCTCTTCTTCTCTGTTAAGCTTGTGATACTCGAGAACATAGATATCAGCTGAATCTGTCTTCCCAGGGCATTCCCAGCTGATCAGAGCTTTGTCGTACATTCTACTCTGCTCTTCATTGATTTCTGGTATTTTTATACCTGGAATGCCAGAGATTCAGGAGAAAAAAGGCCCTCAAGTTCAGATAAATGTTGTTTTAGATTTAACCATATCAGCCCTTTGTTGAGTGGCTATAGCACTGTATGTGTGTGAAATTTGACTTAGTTAATGAGGATGGTTCTGTTTATGCACTTAAATAAATCCCTTACTTTCTGCTTTTACTTTGAAAGTTATATTATTTATTTTTGCTGGCAGCTAAAAAAAAAAACATATAAAAACACATTCTGTCATGCAACAAAAAGCTTCTAGAAAGATCTAACATTACTTAACTACAATATTTTGGAAGCCAATGTAAACTGATACTGAATGCAAGGGCATCTTAATTTCTTTATCAAAGCTGAAGTTAGCATTGATGCCAGGTAATGCCTTGTGAACCATGGAGACAGAAGGGACAATGCAAATCACAGGACTGAGTTCTGCAACTGCAGTCCTGCATAGGTTTTGCCTCTTTCCAAAGATATAACTTGAGAGAGACCTGATGCTCTTGCAATTTACCATTGGATTGGAAGGTCAAGTCACCGAGGATCTCTTCTTGCTTGGCTATGTCCACCACAAAGTCTTCAAAAGTAGTTTCAGCTGCAGGCCGGAAGGTCTTCAGAGATTCAGTGGCTTTTTGGATTCTCAAAGCACAGAAGCAGAGGGATGCCAGAAGAGAGAAAAGGTAATTTACCTGTGCATTCCTTCAAGTAAAAATGCTAGGTTTTGCTTTTAAAAAAGTTCTATTTTCATGTACCTAGTGATGTCTCCCAGAAATTTCTGTCTCTCTAGGCAGAATTCAAAGGCAAAATGTAAAGCCCATTTATATATTGGTGTAAAGATAAGGAACAGATACTCATTCAGTTGGCAGAGCACTTTAACAATTTGGAGCATTATGTTCAAAGAGATAAAATAAGTGTGAAGTGCTAGTGGAGAAAACTATTAAGCTCAAAGAGTTTAAAGCCAGAAGAGACCTGTTACATTAACTTGCAAATACCCAATAAAATCTCTGAGCAAAGGAATGCCTCAGTGAGCTGAATGGGCGACTCTTCCACTGCTGTCCTACTGAACAAGGCAAGGCAAGGCAAGGCAAGGCAAGGCAAGGCAAGGCATTGTCGCAGGACAGAGCCCCTCCTGTGTGCTGTTACTTAACACACTCTGTAATGTAGTAATTTCTACTGAACAGTACCAGGACCATCTCCTGAGCCTCCGCAATACAAGGTACTGCATTCAGTGCTTTGCCAGCCGGTGTCAAACGAATATAACTGACCAGACTTCCTAGAACAGTACCTGCCTGTCACACAAACAAAAGATAATTAAGATACCTGACATGAAGTTGTTTTGCTGTTTGAACAAAACAAGATGGATCAGTTTCTTTAAGCACTTCTTGAGCATATCCTACAAGGCCATTATTTTCCAGAAGCCCTTGATATTCTTCTACTTGCATTTGCAACTTTTCCAGCCGTAAATTCTTAGAAGTTTCTATTGCCCTTAGAGCTGCAGATTTCTTCTCTTCCAGGACGTGAGATAATTTCTCAAAACTCTGAGACGCTTCTTCTTTAGCTCTTTCACTGTTACACTAGGAGGGAACAAGGCATTTCACACACATTGTACAGCACTGTAGCTGTGTGCAGAAACATACTTAAGGTTGTTCAAGATACCATAACAATCTAGTCATCCGTTTGACAGACAACACTAATGGGCTTTGTTGTGCTCTTCAGCACTGAAAATGTGATCAGCACTGCACCCAGGCTAGTAAGCATTTACCACCTTAACACAGAGAATGAAAAGCAGGGAAGTATTCTTTCGATTTCATCTTGAACTGCACAGCATTTGTCTAAATATCTCGTGGAAAAACATTGTGTAAGAAAGTCAGTCTCTGACATCTTCATGCGCAAGAGCTAGGTGCTTTTCCACTTTCCTCAATCACCCTACACTGAGAGTCCAGCCCAGTTTCTCACATATGCCCTCAGAACTGTAGTATGTGCCCTGGCTAGTGCCCTGGATAAAAGGAACTACAAAGCACTGAGACAATCCTTATCAAGATACAGACAGAATCAGGAGCTCCTGCAATCTCTGCCATCCTGTTTTTCAGCTTGTATGTGAGCTCCCAGCTCTGAGTCTTCTGCAGAGAGATTTAGCGTAAATTCTGCAGCACTATTAATATACAAGAGCTGTAAGTCTAACCCACCTCTTTTTGGTTAAGGTATCCAAAACGCTTTACTTCTGTTAAATTTACAGCAGCACTCAAAACTTAGCATTCCTCTGTATGTTACCATAATTTCATACTGTAAGGATTAGGTCTTTCTGTGAATGATTCAGGACTAATACAAACTATTCAGAAATTGTTTTTATTGGCTAACTGAAAAAAAACCACAAAGCATTTAAAACACTTCCCTGAAAACAGTTCAGGTTCCTGCTCTGTTGCTCCAAGGGCCATCCCAAGAAACCTATAAGCCACTCTTACCTCTATTTCTTTCAGTAGCAGATCGAGCTGTGTGATGTGAGCTTTCACCTGGCCCTCCTTACTGATGAGATATTCGATATCTTTTGAAAGCTTCTCCTGATAAAGTAAAACAGGAAGTTGCAGGATAATAGTATCCCACCTAAAGTGACAACCAGTGTAAACAGGTCATTCAGCTAGTGCTCAGTTTATCTAGTCACAAAGACAACAGCCTGCCACCGGTTATGAGCAGCAACCCTCTGGAGCGTTGCTTCTTCAGCGAGCTGCAATGACTACACAGGGACATCAGGCCACTGCTGTGAGCAGGACTGGGGGCATAGCCTCCAAGGACAAGAAGTAATGGCCTCAGCTGGCTCATTCTTCCCCAGTCACAGGAGTGACACTCTCTTGGGATAGGAACATGAGGCTTCAGGACAATTCTAAAACTTACAGAAAAGCCTTGTTGGTTATTAACTCATCTGCAGTGAGATTTTCTAGAAAAAAAAAGAGTGATTTAAAGCATCAACTTATGAGTGTCTTTGCACTTCCTTAGTTGCAAGAGTTAACAGCTGTACAGGAAAAGCCTTGCAAACAGGTGAGGAGGCCAAAGAGCACAAAGCAGACTGGTCTGGTCTTTCTGTTTCTGGTTTGTTTGGGGTTTATTTCCTGTGAGCAAGAGAGGAAGAAAAGGAAGAAGTGAAAGTGGTAGTAACCATTCTTTAATAACAAAGCAATGTTTGCAAGTCTTCTCTGTTGTGCTGTGCTTAGGGAATTAAAAGCTTTGCAACTTAGAAATAGGCAGGGTCCCAAATGGTATTTCAGGTGCAAATTTGATTGCTTCTTAAATGTCAGCTAACCCAAGCCATAGGCACATGTCTTAAAAAAAAGCTGGATTGTAAAGTATTAACTGCTTAAACCTTCTGCATTGTTCAGTACTGCTGTACAGCTGGCTAAAATAAGGTGGAAGCACTTTTAAAGGGTAGTATTTCAAGCCTTGTATAAAATGTAGTTTAATTTTTCAGACATGCTTTATGTCACACCAATATATACATTAACAGATGTTGCACAACAGCATGCCTCATGACTAGTTCAGTGTCCACTAAACACATATCCTGGCTTCCTGCCAGAGGGAGTTTGCCCTTACACCAGCAGCTCAGAACTCTTCCTCTGCTTAAGGTCAAGTTCAACAATATTTACTTTTACCTTAAGGGTTTTGTAGGCAGTGCTCATGGTTGTTACTCTATGGTTTGCGTGACATCCACCCAGTTTACAAAGATGACAAACAGGCCTTCTGCAGATTTCACAGTACATGTTTACTCTCTCCATTTCATGTTCTGGACACATCAAAATCTGAAAGAAAGGAGAGCAGAAAGCATGCGAGTGTACTTCCTAAAACTGAGGTGTTCAACAAACAACTCTTCAAAACACTTAATCATGCCACAGTAGTGTCTGATTTCATCAGTGGATTTTTTTTATATTCAGTTTATCTTCCGTCTTTTATATTTGCTCATGACAGTGAAAGACAGCAGGTGAACACACAGTTTCATGAGGTTTACAGTGAATAAACCTGTAGCAATGTCTGTGTACACAATACACACCCTCCATACTGCAATCAACTGTTTTGCTAATACCCGAAGTTGTTTGCAGGCTGCAAACTCCCTACACTGCTGTTCAGACCTGTAAATGTAATATGTAACAGCTGCATTGTAACCCTGTCAAATTTAACCATGTCCCTGCTGGCATCTCTTGAAACATCTGTGAACTGTTTCTTAAAGCAAGATAGAAGTGTAATGATTTAAGTCTGAGCTAGGCTCTGATCAGCCACATAGCCATTGCTCTTGGAGCAACAAAAAAACCCACAGCTGCAACCCCAGTCGCAGTAATTTTAAAGATAAAAGGTTCCAATTTTTCTCACTCCAATTACAAGTTGTTCATGCTGAGCACTAATTCCAGTATTAGCTTAAACAACATTGCACAAAAGCTGGTGTTCGCTAAAAATCATCTTTCAAAAACTGAACATGTTGAAGGGAAAACAAAGTGCTGCTCAACCCAAAGCTGAAGAAACAAGTAAAGGCATCTAAAACAGGGAGTGTGGGAGGGTGTTAAAAACAAATGTTTTGCCTCATTCCACGGCACTGAAAGACAACATTTGGATATGTCTACTCCATGTTATCAAAGAAGAGGTCTTGAAAAAGCTTTTCAGTTTCATGTCAAGGAGAAGCAGTGACAATAGGCAAGCTTAAAAAGTATCATCTTTTAATATACACTCATACAAGACAAAGGACAGCAAAGGGCAGAAAACAAAACTGTGAGTAGCATAAATATAGACACACTAAACTAAAGTTGCAGACCATCTCTGAAACCAAGCATCAAGCCCAAAAGGTTATCTTAGGCTATGGTACCAAAGACACTAGCCTCACTAGTGCCGTCGTACATAAGACTGTCATTAAGTAGAATATGTGATCCGCTATCCTGTTGTCCTTGACTGAAAAAAAAAAAAAAAAAAAGAAACTTTCAGGAAAACCAGCTGTACAGGCAGACATCTTCAGAAACTGCAGTCATGCTGTTAAGTCCGTGGAAGTAATTTTTCCACAACAATGCATAATCACACGTAACAGAAACCACATATTTTTATTCATCTCCTTGTACAAGGAAGAATTAGAGCCTGCAAGCTAGAGACAGAAGAGGTCAGCAGAACTAGAACCTTATCTAGTTCTCTGAAAACTCAAGAACTGTCATCCCACTGTGTGCTTCTCCCATCCCCACCACGCATCTTACAAAGTGGTCTCCAGTCTGGTTGCAAATTAAAGCAATGACTGGAAACATCGTTTAGGAAACCAGTAAATACCCCATGAACTTAGTTCAGGTCTTAACAATGCAATGTAAAGAAAAATGCACTTTTCTTTCTTTATATTAAGCTCAAACAATCCTCAAAAAAGACTCTATAATGGCATGAGAAAGAAGAGTTTACAGTTGTTGGGAAGTTCTTAGACAAAGTAGATGTATCTATAATAGCGGATTTAACTACACTATGTTTTTATCTTTTTTTTTCTTCTTCTTCTTTCTTTACATAGTACATCTGTCTTCACATACAATTTAAAAAAATTAAATCCCACACATGTGCACATACTTGATACACCAAGGTTGGGATGATCTAAACCATTGTCCCTCTTTCGCTCTGCTTCATCAGAATCCAGCTACTGACCTAAATTTAGTCTATGTGTAGTGTAACAACTTATGGTACCTTGAAAAGCAGACAAGGATTACAAGATGCCTTTGATATTTTTAAGTAGCACCATTGCATCAGTGAGGTTTTAGGTATCACAGAAGCAAAGCTTTTAGGAGTCTGTACAGCATTGTACATCAGAAGCTGAAATACAGCATGCGAACTTTCACCTTACTTGTTTATCCAATAAATGGACATTTCACAAAGACTGCTGTATGCTAGCACGTTTTAAAGCACATCAAGCACATACTTGTTCTTAATTGGAACGAATGTGTTAGACTCAAGAAAAAATGTCAGTAAGTGGATGTCTGGATGTTCAATAACTGCCAGCTCACTAACTTTTGAAGGTCCAGTTTTTCCAGCCTCAGAAAGAAGGTACACCATCAGTCAAGAGCTTCTTACCCACTGCACATTAATCAAATCTACTTAATTTAACCAAAATTAATCAGGACTCCTTGAACATTAGCATTTCCAGTATCTGCAGGACCTCCAGTGAGGTCACCAGCCACAGGCACATTGTAAGTGATAGGACATTAAGACCTTTTGTTGTCCCTTTTAGAGACAGTGCAGCTGTGACAATTCCTTCCACCACATAACTTTAATTCAATGAGGTGCTGCCATGTTCTGCACCACACTTAGCAGGAGAAACAAAAATAAGAGCACTTTGCAATCGCTCTTTGAATGCCACGTGAGTGTGTAAAGTAGAAAACTTGTCATTACAATTTTCTTTTCTGCTATAGCTAAAAAGATAACAGGATGTAATTAACAGAGACCTGAACTCCATGTTTTGTTGTGGCTGCATGCGGGGAAGGAGGAGAGAAAGAAGATGCTTTGTGATGAGTAAAGTTTAGGCACAAAGCACGTAAAGGGAATATGCCTTAAGTGGGTGGGGGGAGGCCAACTGTGTTGGGTTATTTAAGTTTACCCCCCACAGACATCCTCCTTAATCCAACTTTCAGAAAAAAAGCACTGCTAGTCTAGATGTTTGGGATCATTAGATCTTCCAACACAAAACAAAATAAAACAAAGAAAAAATAGCGAAATCAAAAAGAACACAATCCATTCCCCAAAATAATAAAATCCTCTTCAAATACGTTCTCATTGTCATCTTCAACACCAACTACTTCAGAGCAAAGAAGAACGAAAACTTAGTAATTCACTCAGTAAATAACAGCAATAGTCAATAAAGCAACAATGGTCCTAAAAAGCGACTCCCATTGCACAGGTATGTCTGAAGCCATATGTGAATGCTGTCACATACATACAGTACACTTACCTTGGGTCGGAAGTTGGTGGTTGGTCCTACATATTCATGCTGGGCTTTCACAGTTCCCCAAGGATGGTGTATTTTGAAACATTCATTGCAATAGCTTGCACTGCAGTCCATGCAGCTCTTTGTGGACTCTTGAGGTGGAGGTTTGCAGAAATCACACATAATAGCAATGGCTGCCCTGGCTGCTTGTCTGTATCTTTCCACAATGGTTTCCAAAGTAAAGTTGCGAAATAAACCATTGATGCCACGTTCTCCAAGATCAATATCCCGTTGACAACCCGGACAAGGAAATAGACTTGACCTAGGTGTCAGTGAATTGCGTTTTCTGCCTGTGTAGATACCAAATCCTGATTTAGGAGGAGCATAAACAGAAGAGGTTTAGATTTGAAAGAGAATAACACTGGAATTCTTGAACCAATTCCAAAGTACAGTAGCACATCATACAAACAATCACACAAAGTACAATACCATTTCATACACAGTCTGCCAAGCCAAAGAGAATACATTTGCCATGACGAGGTACTGTCTCAGGCCAGGGGACATTACAGATTACTCTAAAAATTCTTTGTAAAGATGTTTTTAGCTGTTCCAATCCCACCTTCTTCATCGAGTTTTGGATGCACTCAAGCTGCAGCCTTTCAAAACACTGAACAGAAAACCTTCTGGAAACCAGTTGGTTTTAGGATAACTGCCCATATAGACAGCAACAACTTCTTAACATATTGAAGTGAAGGATGTTTTCTCCCCAGAGTGAGACTAGTTATTCCGAGACAAATATAGCCAACTTTGAGCTCCCTGGTTTGCTTTGGCTGAGTCAGACTTATCTGGCTTATCTCAAGAGGCATCATAAAAACAAACAAACAAAAAAAACAAACAAAAAAAAGCATCACAAGAGGAGAACAAGAGAACTAGATATTACCAGCATGAAATCTCAGCTAAATAATTTAGTCAAAATATTCAGAGGCTACTTGGCACTTGCTGAATGGCCTTGATAAAGCAGGCCTCCTAAGTAAGCCCTGTAAATCAAAGGGGATGCTGAGGTGGTTATATCTGAGAGATTTCCTCTACCCTGAATTGGGGAACCACAGATCTGCACGGTTACACAGGGTATGTCTCTCTCTTCATTGCAAAGGGGATGGCAGGGAAGCTGCACTCCTACCAAACAGCTATGCACAAATTTCCCCTCCTCTCCTAAATGAAGGGATCAAAGGCTCAAGTACAACTGCAAGCCTAAGGAGCCTTTGGAGCCTGTTCAAGGGCATGGCTCGCACAGACCCAAAAGCAATTTACAGGGTAACATTCTTGAGGCTATCAAACAGGGAGTGTATCCTCATGTTTCTCTCACTCATGAACTCACAGGGCACGACTATCAAAGTCCTTTATGTATTTCTGAAGCAGGCTAAGCCAGTGTTTAGGCTTAACATGTATACTCTCAACTTCCCCTTACAAAGGAAAAAAAAAAATGACATCCTCTGTAGCTGTAGTGGAGTTTTAAGATCCCTTTGAGAGGATGCATGTTGGTGTAATTACATGTTGGTGTAATTAACAAATTTGTGAATGGAGGTGTGACTTAAAGTAGATTTCTTAGGGTTGAAATTGGTTCTTCTCCAGAAAAGCAAATTTATTCTCATTTGTTTTCAGTCAGGATCTTCCTATCATAAATGCTGATGCTTCATTTCTTTTTGAAGTGTCCTTTGACACTATTTGAAAGACACATGCCTTGTGCTGCTGCTCTCCTGTGGCTGCTTCACCCAACAATTGAAAACTTCCATTCCTACCATGCCCTCTCCTATCTCTTTAAAAAAAACCTACCAACCAACACTCCCATAAGGAATGAGTTCCTTTGAAATGTGCCCAATGGAGGTTATGCATGACTGTCAGCCAAAAACTAACAACCAGAACATGACTAAGTGTCTACAAGCTGGTAGTCTCAAACTCAGCTGGTTTCATACCTTTCTGTAGGTTGTGAGCAGAACTAGACGGCATTTACAGAACAGTGCAGGTGACATGACGCACCAGTATACACCTCTCTGGCTAACAGAAGCAGAGATTTTTTTTTTCTTACTTTATGGGTTTTTTAGTACTTACTTGAAGAGAATTAATTAACCAAACTGCATGTAACTTGGCACACCCTGCAACACACACATGCAATGCACAGCAACAGCAGTGAAACGCAAACTGTTATTTCCAATATAAGCTTCAAGCTAGCACTGCACACAGAACAAAGATCTTCTACATAGACTTCTACAATGGCCTGAATAAAAAGATGATTTTGCATGCAATGCCATGCAGTCAACAGCTGCAGAAAGGGATCTGGAGTACTTAGATTTGCTAAAACTGAAAAAAATATAGTATTGTGCATACAAGGACTGCCTACATGCAGTATGCTACAGTAGAGAGCAAACAATGACAAAGCAAGATAACAAGAAAAAAAAAATCATGGTGCAGTGGTCAAGTTTAAAAATATGATCTGAAATTTGTATCCGGTAGCATGATTTTGAAGTCCAACCCAAACAGCTCTATGTGGAAGGAGCGTTTAACTCAAAGGTGAGTTCGGCTGCATCCCAATGGAGGCCTTTCATTCTGCCCATGGTGGACCAAAACCAGACCATTATCACGAGCCAGGCACTGCGAAGACTGGTGACACTGCTTACAGAAAGCAATCTGGTATCAAGGAAGTCCTGTGCACTTTCAGATGTCTCATCCTTTTTCATTGACAGCACTTCAAGAGCCTAGGGCTTTTTCTTTCCTCTGTTTTAATTCCTGAAAGTTTACTTGTTAAGCTGATTGGCATACTCTGCCACTTCCATACATACAGTATGGAAACATTCTCTGTTTGCCTAGCAAGTGCTAGGCAACATGCAGTAAGAATTAGTCTGCTTTCTGCTTACAGGATTTCTAGACTTGTTTTTCAAAAAGAAAGTGCTCATGAAGTGATAAATTGTTCTGAGCACTATCTTTCCTATCTATCTCGTGTCCACACACACACAAAAACAGAGCAGCAAAACCCATGAATTTTGTAGTCATATTAGATGTCCAGCTCAGAGAAATTGCAGTCCTCCCCACATACTTTTATATTTTGCCAATTCAGTTTACAATAAACACATATGTATTTTGTGAAAAATTGGGAATCATCACAAGGAATTTTCCACTGTGATTTGTAAACAGACTGCTCTACTTAAAATGAAAAGCTCAATCAGTAACGAAAATACTAGCACAATGTATGTTCACACTCAGACTACAAAGTCACAAATATTACAACACAGATTACAAAGACTCAAATCAAAGAGCAATCTTAAGTATGTCATTTAAAGACAATATTCAGATGTCCTTTTCCCAAGGAGAGGTACCAACGCTTAAAATGTTAAAAAGCCCAGCGTGTAGCAGATTGTTTGGAAAGGGATAAGACATCTTAAAGATAAAATTGTATTTTCCAAGTAAATCATAGAATTCTCATGATACTGTTATGGAAGACATGGAAGTTAAATGAGTGAGGTTTTAAAAAAAACAAGGATTTTAAAAGTCAACTGGATTCTCATAAAGATTTGAAAAAAAAAACTAAAAAATTGTAAGTATATATTGCCACCCACTGCAAATTCAGTTAATGCTTTTCGTTGGACTTTTAGGAGGAAAGAAAAGGAAAAATAGTGTGAGTCAGTAGCTGCAAAATGTCATTTTCTGATACTTCAATCTTCTCCAAAGCAAGGGTGGTCTCTTGGAAAAGAGCATATAAGGACAGCTTTCCAAGAGCTCTGATGGTGTCCTGTAGTATCTTTGTTTTATGACACTTAAGTCTTCAACTGAGGCAATTTAAACTTCCGCTTACAATTAGCTGCTTTGTCCTCCACAGAGTGTGAAATCCAGATTTGTGTTTATCTCAGTTCATGTCTTTCCTGAAGGACACAATGTTTCTATGGATTGCTCATGAGCCTGACAATATCATGGCGACATGGAACTTTGAGGTTTTGTGTCCGTCATTACATACAAAAAAAAAAAAATATTCATGTTAACAAGCCCCCACAGTGGCTGAGATGCTCAGACTCGCTCAGTTTTGGAAATGAGATATACTTAAAAAAGACACTGGCTATCCTTCAACTTGACTTTGTTACCAAGCATGCCAAACATTACAAGTGTACCAATTTTAAATACTTAGTTTTCCTCATATAGGTGTGCCCTGCTAAACTGCCAGGTTCAGAACTACTTACTCAGATGAACATGGTGTAAATTTCATTCTGCTTCTTTATCAAATGAAGTGGGCTTAGGTACAATGAAAACCCAGTATTACATTCCATTTAAAAGTGATGGCCAGCCATGACCTCTCAATGTTACAAAGATAAATCCAATAATTACACTTCACTGCTAGTAAGCAGTTTTATTGAAACCTGAGAATGTAAACTCTTGAAAATTAGAAAGCGTGAGGCAGGAGGGTGACTGCTGGGATTTTGTTTTAAAGGGAAAAGAGAATGTGTGGGTTTGCACCCATCAATTATGTTCAATCATGCATACACGTAAGAAAAAAAAAAAAAAAAAATCCAACCCTTAACTGAATTCCAGTCCAGTTGACCTTTAAGCTGGGGTTAAATAGAATGAAAAGTTTTCCTTATAGAAGTTCTCTGCTATACCTTTACTTACTGCAAAAGCCATTTTGTGGACTTGACCACTGACAAAAAACTAATTGCTAACCAACAATATTTAATTTGAGAGCTAAATGCTAGACTATCTCTAGCCAATACAAGAAGTGAAGCATTTCTACCTCTCCACCAAAAAGACCTCCTCTGTGAGGCTGTGAACAATGAACAGAAAGGTGTTTAGAAAAAAAACAAAACAAAAACCAAACCCAGAGATACACTACTGGTTTACAATGGTTCCAATGAAAAGCATCAGCTGTTTTCTCTCCTGTGGCTGTTAAACTACTGCAGGGCTGGAAGGCAAGAATGTTTAATATTCTAGCACATAAAGCAACAGCAGTATTTAAACAGGACAGAAAAAGGGAGAAAGAAGAGATTTTGAGGTAGGCAGAGGGAGAGATATTTCAAACACTGAATTTCTGCATCATCTGTCAGTGTTGCAGAAGTGTCAACATAATCACATTATATGCTTTACTTTAATTTCACCAACATTGTAATTACACTGACATTACAGATAAGGGATTAACAACAATGAATATCCTTTGTTTCAATTTTATATAAAATATTTTTTTATTAAAAAAATGTTGTATGTAAAACATAAACAGTGGGGGTTTTTAAACTAGTGCATTAGATTTTAAGAAGCACACGTACTTGATTTCAACCGATTTCTACCATTCCAGACTTTTAAAATTAAGATAAATTGTATTTGTAAATGCAAGCTCTGCTTGTACAACAAATACAGCATGTGGACCAGTTCCTTCTGCCAACTCATGAACTTAAATGTCAAAATAATTTTAAACAGATGATACTCTTCGGGAAGGTAATAGGGATTCCTTAAGTCAAAAAAAAAAAAAAAAGAAAAAGAAAACACACACAGCAGGAGAAAAGTGTCATATACATTTTCAAATACAACAATAATGTCTGGACAGTGACACACCCTGCACAAGTCTACCAGAAATTCTAGTGGTTTTTTGTTATATATGTAAGGCCCTGCTTTGGATATTTTCTTGTGTGTTTTTTTTGTTATGGAGCTGTTTCATGAGAAATTCACCTAAGGATCACAAAACCAAATTAAGCAGTGCAATGCACAGCATGGGTGCTTTGAATACAAGATGAGAATTGTACAAATGTAAGTTGCAAGCTGGTTGAATGTTACTGGTATCAAATGTCTGAGAGCAAATCTCACACCTTACATCGCAATGGAGCTCTAACACCTGTAACATTAGAAGCAAAGACAGTATAACCTGAATGTCCAAATGTATTCTTTAAAGCTCTCATTTCCATATGCTTTTCATTTTGCAAATTTGAACTGTCTGAGATGACAATTTTCCTGTGATGTGCATCTGCCTGTTGCTCTTTAGAGGGAAGGAGGAGAAGCCCATTATTTCCAGTTCTCAACCCTCTCTTGCTACTCATCAAACAGGTAGGAAGTCTTTGTGAAAGCATTCATTTCACTTCACTAGCAGGTCAGGTGAAGAGATAACATGTATAACTTCCCATCACTTAGCTGGGATGGTATCAGACCGCTGTGGATGTGAAGATTATAACCCCTGCAACAACTTGCCGGTGCATATCTCAGCAGAGGCAGGAATACCAAAAATGAGTCTTTCTTGGTGTGATGAAGCAGTAGTGCTAGAACTGTAAGAAGAGCAGCCAACAACAACGGCAACACTGCTAACTGAACTTGGCATTTCTACTAGTAATTAAATGTCAGGTTCCCAAGGGAGCTCTGCCTTCTCCAAGCACAAGGTGGACTGCATGGCACTGCATGGCTTGTAGGCCATGTTATACTGGGTCGATATTTGTGCTACCCAATGGAGATGAAGCAAGAGGGCAGCTTGTGAGGAAGGATAAAGGATTATGTCATCACACTGCTGAAGGCAGTATAGGGGAGCTGCTCCCAACACAGAGCCTGTCCAACACTCCCACACTTCACCGGAAGGCGAGGTCACTCGTGGTGCGTCCACCACTCCCCATGCACCCAACCTGGCACTCTGATGTCTATGTTGTGAAAATGTAAAGTAGATAGCTGCAGCAGAAAATGGCGACCACTTCAGCCCAAGCATACAATGCCATGTCAGACCATTAGGATTACTGAGGGAAAAAAGTGAACAGACTTGGGATCTGGGAGAAGGCAGTCACCAGTAGGCTCTCTTCGTTCAAACTCCATGTAACACTGCAGTTCGAGAGGGCTTAGAAAGCAGCTGAAGTGTATGTAGAGCTAAACAGTGACTGTGAGGCTGTGTACCCCATGTCCGGAAAACGGGACTGTGATAAAGACAACTAGCCATTTGATTTGGTGATTCCCTCCAATCATGTAAGCCTCAAGCACCTAAGCTACAGCAAACACAACATTCACTTCTCAAACAGGTCTGAAAGAGTACCAGTACTAACAACTCAGGAGTTTTTAAAAGGTGTGGGTGAAATAAAACATCTGAACTTTGAAAACTGGGAAGGGGAGGATGAATGCTAGTCACATATGAAATATAAGATACAGCTTCAGGGTTTGTCTTGTGGGTGACTCTTCCAGAGCACAGCGATGTGTGTTTTTAAAGTGGATCATTACGTCAGAAGGAAGCCTAAATGCCAAGAAATACTTCTTTCAAGAAATATTGCATGCACAACGTACTTTCGATGTATCTGTGTAAAAGCAGATCAGCTCATCTGTGGATTACATGGACAGCTGTGACGGTCTTTCTAGTATAATATTACAAAGAGCATGAGGGACCCCACAGCTAAGCACTTCTAAAGCTTTGAGCAGACCACATTTAAAGAGACTGTTAGCACAGTCTTCTTACAGTCATCTGTCCTCCATGCAATGATTATCATCTATGGAAAATTATTTATTGTAGGCATGTTGATATTGGTAGGAAAAAACTATCATTTGCAAAGTCTGCAGAGGCTCAGAAGGAAGTCAGAACTAATGAGTTTAGGGTGGCCAAAACCCAAGAGAACCACCTCAAGAGTACTACTGACAGGCAATACAATTGCTGAAATCTACAACACGACATTATTAAACACGATGCTATTGCATCTCAATGTAAATGAAATATAGAAATAAACACAAAAAATGGTTACAAAGATTTACAGGATGCCACAAAACCAAATCTATTATATATGAAATAAAATGCATTGTCCTTAAAAACATTCCCATTGTTCTTGCCACAGAGTGAACAAAGCTTGCACTATCCCTAAGCCATCTCTTTAACAGCATCAAGAGAACTGGGAAGATATCTTACCAATGCAGATGCTAACCAGCTCAACTAGATCTAATAAAAAAATTGGAGAACATACAAAAATTCTGATACATACCTGTTCTACTGATTCTGTCAATTCTGTCCATGCTAGAAGAAGAGATTTTAATTCGAGGGCTACTCTGATTAGAGGATTCAGAGCCTCCATCAGCGAAAGAGTCTTCAAATGCAAAGAGTATTTCTTTCACACATTTGTGACAGACATTGTGCTGGCAAGGAAGGATCAGTGGATGGGTAAATAATTCCTTGCATGCTGGGCAGATGAGTTCTCTTTCGATACCCTTAATGGTAACCTTCATGACAGAAAGAGGAAGAAACAAGTGTAAGTGCAGAAAATGTGAGCCAGCAAGGTTTGCTGCACCGCTGTATGTCTGCATGTCACCAAAACCCAGCTCTATAGAAAAATCTTTGCACACAGTTTTAGCTGGTTTGAAGCACTCCTCTGGTTACCACTGCAAACAAATCTCAGTTAACATTTATGAAAGCACTGACAACATTCATTTCAACTGAAATGAGCACTGCCACTAGGCAAACTCAGTTCATCTTTAGGTCATGCCTGCATTGCAGGGGAGGAAAGGAGGGGAACAGTCTCAATTCCACTCAAGGACCTAGTGAAACGAAAGCAACTATACTTCATAACAAAAGGAATCTACACGTTTAACTCGGCTTTTTCACTCGCTCGAGAAGGGGCCGGGGCAGAGGAGAGGGGAAGAGGGGATGGAAATTACGTGTCAGACTGGTTAAACAACGGTTCTTGCCGCGTAGTTCACATTTAAGGGCTGAAACTGCCTGGACTTCATTAGGCTCAGTTCGAGTCAGGAACATTATTTATTTATTTATTTATCTACCGCAAAAAGAGCAGCCCGTGGATCAGTGCAGCTTCTCAGTCATTTAATGACCCGGCAGCCATCTGGCACCGCGCTCTGAAGCTGGAGTGTCTGCTGGGAAAGCTCACGGCAAGCGAAACCCCAGCCAAGCATCAAGTTGAGAGCGCAGACACCGGCTGGCTGTCCAGTGCCCGCTCGCCCCCTCCGGGGTTTACATCCTTCAGNGGCGGGGCCGGCAGGGGGCAGCGCGGCGCCGGGATCGCCGAAGCTGTCCAGTCACCCCTATGCTCTCGCCCCGCCGCTCTGGACCCCAGGGGAAAAAGCTGCTTTAAAAATTACTCGTTTGTTTGTTTGTTTTGTTTTTTGATTGTTATATTTTCTTTCTCCAGGCGGCACTGGGCATGTCTCCCGCCCCAGCGGAGGTAATTAGTCCTTTCCCATTCAGACACCTGCCGTTGACGACCCTCCGTGGTAACAGGTGTCACACAGGTGTGTGGCTGTCCCTGGGGAGAATAACGTCGGGATACCCCGGACATGGGAAAGCCAGCTGCACCGATGCGTTTTAAGGGAGCAGTAGGTATGTACCAGACGGCTTTCATGGCAGCTAGGCGAAAAAAATAAAATATGTTGGAGAGTGGTTATACTGATCTAAACCTCCTTTCCATTGGGAAAGGTGCTGCAAATTACCCTCTTCACTACCAGCCAGAAGAAATAAAAATAATTTTAAATCTCCAGTTTCTTCGGGTTTTGGCAAGGGTACAGGCACAACTATTGCAGGCACAATGCTGTCTGTACTTAACATAGCATTAGGCTAAGGGAGGAAAATCACTAGTTAGGAAACTCAGAGTGAAAGAGTACAGTGTCCTTGCGTTACACAACATAAGGAGGTTTCTCTAATTAAAACAGAGTCTGGACTATGTGGATGATGAAATGCTAAATTTGACCTGCTGCCCATTTAAAAGACTAACGTTGGGAGAAGAAGTTCCTCTTTCCCCTCAGAAGTACCCTTCAAATGAGTCAATAAAACAAACATGGTTGAAATGTCTTATTTGGATATTGGTTATTATTTACATCTGGGTTTCAGTGGCTTGGCCATGAAATTTGAGTGGAAAATTACACTCAAAAGTCGTGAAGACAAAGATGGTGCTTTTATATGTCCAGTACTAAAAAGAAGAACTTTGTAGAGAACACATGTAAAGTTATTTCACGTTTACTTTAGAAACCACCCCCATAAAATTAGAGAGTATTGTGCTTGAAATGCACAGTATGTATATTCAAACTGTAACATGTTACTTAACTGAATCAGGGGAGAGGGGAGAAAGGATTGATAAGGACATGAGTTGTCAACCCTCCAACTATGTTTTGAGTAATGATTTGCAAACATCTGAATAACTGTATTATCCCTTAACTACCTCTAACATTCCCAAATTTCCTTATCTTACAGGCAGGCTTTAAAGGATGTAGGTCTTAATAAGTCCTTGCCTACATTATGTGTCTACACTACCCATTACTGACACTGGATGTGGTTGATCTGTGGCAAAATAAACTCTCAGCCACAGACCAGAACAAAATCCCTCTGACTCTGCTTCTGCCTTTGAAACAGTATGCAGAAATTTTGATTTTGACAGCACAACAAGGCAAACTGTTCTGCATTTTGTACCAGCGGTACAGATGCCATCAGAGGTGGGTGCTGCTAGTGTGAACAAACCTGGAGTATTCATTTTCATCTTGCCCTCTCAGAGCTTTCAGATCAGCCATAGTGCCAGCTACTGTTACCACCAGGACTCATGAGTGACTCTGTGTCACTCACTCGTGTGTGACTCAATCTCTTAATAGATTATTAAGGTGCTACCTTGTTTGTGTGCCTGTTTGCTCTGGCTTCAGGGTACTTTAGAGTAGGATTTTAATTATCCCCTCCTCCACCACCACATTAAGATGCTAAATGGATGAAAAGGTCCTCGAAGGCCTTTTCAAAAGGCAAAACTCCTCTGTCTGCATTCACAACTCTTTATTAGACTTTTGATTCTCCCCCAGCCTAGGACTACCGGATTTGCAGTGCCAAAATTTGCATTAGCTTTAAGGTACTGGGAGGAAGAAACAGCAGTTAGGCATCACATTAAAAAGGTAAGAGTACAAACCACTGTCAGAAAAGACTCCAGTCGTTAGCCTCTGCAGGAGGACCTAGGAAAACCAGTGTGGCCACAGAAGTCAGACCTACCCTTATGCTTTGTTTCCAGCCATATGCATGCATCTATTGGACACATGTTCTGCTAACAAGGGACTCATTTCACATGAATTAATACCTGGAAAGTGTCAAAATAGTTCAACACAACCTTCATATGCTCCTGCCCTCTCAGCAGGCAGGGTCTGACTAGGCATTGCTGGCATGCCTTGCATTCACAAGCAACAGCACAAGATAGAAGCTAGAGATGCTAGGGGTTGTCATCCCATTTTCCCTTCTACCTCAGATTAAATGTTCTTGTTAATATAATCATTGTGACACAGCAGTGTCCCAAGCACTCGTTTACATTATCTATCAGTACAATTCAAAGGAGGATGTGGCTGGTTTTCAACAAGCCATAAAAATCCTACACTTGTTATACAGTACCATTGGTGTCCTACTGCAGAAGCAACACAGCCCTGTCCCAGAGCACATGGGAGGTTCTGGTAACGCCTACCATGCCTTCAGCAGTCAGATCCTCAGACCAAGGATTTCCAAGGCTTTTTTTTTTTCCTTTTTTTTTTTTTTTTTTTTTTTTTTGTTTTTTTNCAGTTCGAGTCAGGAACATTATTTATTTATTTATTTATCTACCGCAAAAAGAGCAGCCCGTGGATCAGTGCAGCTTCTCAGTCATTTAATGACCCGGCAGCCATCTGGCACCGCGCTCTGAAGCTGGAGTGTCTGCTGGGAAAGCTCACGGCAAGCGAAACCCCAGCCAAGCATCAAGTTGAGAGCGCAGACACCGGCTGGCTGTCCAGTGCCCGCTCGCCCCCTCCGGGGTTTACATCCTTCAGCCCTCCACTGGGGGGGCTGATGAGACGGATTTTATTTTTATGTGCCTCCGGGAGCGTTTCCCGTGCGCGCACCGAGACCTGTCTCAAGATCTCCGTGCGAGCCCTCCCCGCCGCCCCAGCGCCACGCGGCTGCCGTCGGTGCCGCTCCCAGCCAGGCACGGACGAGGCTGCCGGCAGACACCGGGGAGATGGGCAAACACCCTCCGGCCCGCCACCCCTCGCGGGACAAGGCTCAACAGCGGAGGGAACGACAAATCCNTTCCTCTTTCATGCTGCTTTTGCAACCATGGCTTGAGCTTAAGCTAGTTCTCTGCTGATCTGCACTCCTTTGACCAAACTGCTGTCTGCCTTGCACTAGGCTTGCATCAGAACAGAGCCAATGAGTCCACAGTGGAGATAAGCAGGATGAGGAGTAAGATTTGTGCCTAAGCTCACATGTCTTGGGGAACTGAGCTACCAGAGAGACACTTTTCTCCATGTGCAATGGAAGTATTTTCTGCCAGGATGGATGCAATGGCGTTTTAGCCTGCATCCTGCTCTTGGTAAATGGTCAGTGACACAATTTGCTTCTCTGCTTAGTCCTGAAAATTGAACCTTGATGATTGTTTTCCCCAGGATTTTCTCAGTCATGCAGGCTGAAAGTTACATTGTTCTCTCAACAGTGAAGCAGGAATTTATACTGTCCAAGACAAATATGACTGTTTTGGCTCAGGAATACAGGCTCATCTTTGTTTTCTTAATGGTTAACATTCCAAACGCATCACCTGAACAGCCAGCAAAGGCCTATAAACCTCGAGCACTTCAAAATATAAATAATGATGACTTGAGGATCTCTTGTTGTAAAAAATGAAACTATCAATCCCTAATCTTTTGATTCTGGTTGCTTTTCTCCTCTGCAGAGATGTGCCCATAACCTTCATGGCTGGATGGGTTTCCTAACAGATCACGTAACCTAAGCATCTGGACCAAACAGGTTTGGAAGATCACACGAGTCACTACTATGCACAGGGCACTGAGCCAATGAAGACTACTCTCATCAAACTGCCAGAATACTGGGATTGTAATCAATTTGGGGTAGTATTTTTAGCTAGCACATCTCAAAGTGTACTAACTTTGCTCGGTGTATCTTTACTTTTTCACTTGCCACTGCATATAGAATACCTTACTTTATGCCCAGGACACCTGGAAAGCAGCAAGTTGCAGGGGACCCAGAGCAGCTACAGGTAACAGTCCACAGAGAGAATTCTGCTATTTTCCTTCACACGTTGTAATCACTTGACAAGCAGATGAAAGAATTATAGTGAAAAAGCTTCCGCAAAATACATGACATTCAAATCAAAATGCTCTCCAGCTCTGAACAAGCAAAGAATCATACCTTGAAACAAACCATTGCTGTTGAGCACAAAGGAGATGATAATGGTTATTTTTAAAAAGATTTGGAATATAAAAGGTTTACATTTGAAAAAAATTAAATGAAATTTTCAGGAAGCCTAGCCACAGATTCAGTTTCTGACACCATAATGATATGGCACAAATACTAGGGACAATACACACATCGCACATGGGGAACCACTGTTCTGTCCTCGTGCCTTCTCGCCTTCAGATTGTACCTCTCCCTGCCACCAAGGGCAAGGCTGGCAGCTCACTCTTGCCATGCCACATCCCATGTTCTTGTAGGTGCTTCAGAGAACCACTGCTGGAGGGATGAGGACATGTCTAAGTTGTGGAAACACACTTTTGTCATACGTGCTGACTAAACCAGCTAAGTAAATCAGATTAAATGCTGTGAAGACAGGCAAATTAGATTTCAACTCCTCTTAGGTGCTAGATCTCAAACTCAGACTCTTCTCCACTATCTAACATTAGCTATTACCTGAAATTGAAATCCAAGTTATCTTTACACGTTCTTTTAACCCAAGTCACTTTTTTTTCCCCAAATACCCCTCACAATGGTAGACATAATCAGGCACACTTGATCCAAATACTCTGAAAATGAAAGAAAACTGATGCTAAAGTAAAAAGCTATTCACCTTGTAGGGACTCAAACCCCAAACAAGAGCTTTCCTATACATAAGCAAGAAATATATACAGATTTATCTTCTAAAAGATAAGGAGCAGAACTCCAGTTCAGCTGAATCAGGTAGCCCAGAGCAATCCACCAGGCCCCACAGCTGCTAGTAAACTTTTTGGATTTCCTTTCTCCAGTTCCTTATGCAATTCAAGATTTGTACCCCCATGTAGCTTTGTCTCTTACTCTCACCTGGAGAAAATCTAAAATAACTACCACAAGAGTGTCTACATGAAACCAGGCAGAAAGGTGACACAGAAGTCAGTGTCATCTGCGGGGTCCAGAAGGACAGTGTACAGAATTTGAAATGCTCTTAAAATTATTTTAATATGTATTTTATGTTCCCATCATATGGGTTTAGGGCTTGTTTTTAGTAGTATCTATTTTTCTAAGTGCTTTTTTTCTGGAAAAACGTTTTTAAAGCTGTTCCTTATAAATCCCAAACTGTCAATTCCTGCAAACCAAGTGAATGGATAGGAGTAGATGGTGGAACAAAGCAGACGAGTGAGGGGAAAAAGTAGCAAGGGTAAGGAATTTGATTAAAAATTGACCATGCCATGATCCTTATTTCAATGAAAACTACAGTCAATGCATAAGGACAGTATAAGTGTTGCTAGCCTCTCCTAAAATTCACGTCAATTTATATTGAGTTATTGACTTTATTCCACTCACAGGAAAATGCCTGAAAATGGTTCTACAAAATGGACAACAAGTATTGATATCAGTTACCCATACAGATTCCTTTATAGCATTTAAAAAGTCTTTGAATTTAAAATTGTAAGAGAGGCAGATGCATTCCAGTGAAGAAAACATACATCTGTGCAAGTAAAACAGTTTTGAATGGAGTGGGGGTGAGTAACTATAGATGTGCTTGTGTGTTGGACTACTGCAAAAATGAACTTATAGATGGTGAAGGAGAGAAAAAAAACAGATGCCTGGAACAATTTCTTGACTATTATGTCATTTAGAGACAGCTGAGTGTCCATCCTTGCTGTGATTTGAACAGGGATTTCAGAGTCCTGAAAGAAAGTCATACAATCTCCTTCTGCCAGAGGGCCTCTGATACAAAATGCAGTTAATTGTTAATCTGTGTCACAGGGGTATTTTGGAGTGCTCAGATGCTGCTGTGACATTTGTGACAGGTGCCTCAGATGCCCAGAATAACTCACAGAGCATTGTAGTGAACCTAAACAGATGCTGTGGATATATGGATTACACAAGGACTGTCTTATTTGGGCTAAAAGTGTTACATGCATCTTTCTGTTCCAGGTACAATGTGCAAGTTGTGTGTATGAAACAGTCACAGAGAAATAATTAGTACAGATCATTAAAAGAGATAACAGATTTTTGAACTGACATTCCCCCAGGGAAAAGCAATATATAATGATTTGCTCTGTTCGAGAGGGCTCAGAGAGGCTTCAAGCTAAGTGGAAAAACATCATGAGAGCTGAAAGAGGTCATGTGCCCAGGATGTGAGAGCTAATGTATGGTACCTGTTGGGACACTAGGCAGTAAGAGGTGAGTGTGCAAGTGTATTGTTTTTCTGTCCTGTTCCTCTAATAGTTCTCTGTTCAGTGAAAGCCAGACACTTAGCAGTTAATTCAGAGCATGTTAAACTCACAGCCTTTGCTGCAAAAGCTTGATTGATTGGAAGAATGGGAATGGGGAAACTGGAGTGCCGTAACTTCTAAGCAAATACAGTTTACCAACAAAAGAGTCTTTTTGGTGGCCTGATTTATGGTACCTGAAAAAGCAGCTTAATTATTCCAGTAGAACGCTTGCAAGCTGCGGGACAACATCAATAAATTAGAAAGGGGCTGCAATGTAAAACTCCACTCTAGAGGTAAAGAAATACATAAGGAAAATATAGAGGCCAAGAGGTCTCAGAGATAGCCCTTGGACAGCCTCAAGTAGTGACTAGCACTATGTCTGTGAGGCCACACAACTGCTCTTCTTTTCAGTGTCTCTGATTATGTGACTTAGGAATATGACGCTCTATGTATAAAACCCAGCATTATTCATAATAAACATGCAAATCTAACACTACTGTGCTAACTCAGCTATCTAACAAACCATATGGTCTTGCAGAAGGTGTCTGATTCAAGCTACCAGGACAGACTGTTTAACTGTGAGAGGAGTGGGAGATGTAGCGTCCCCTTACAGAGAAATCACATGCAAAAGAAGTCTCTTGCCTGAAACCTATTATGATTTTGT
>VWZK01003041.1:57492-96538 GCA_013396935.1 Baryphthengus martii | reverse complement strand
GGTGTCCCCCTCAAGTCTTCTCCCCCAGGCTCTCTGGGATGCCCAGCCCTGCAAAACCAGCTCAGCTACCAGCAGCCGGTGGAGTGAAGCTGCTGTTTCTTTAGTCGTGCCAAGAGATGCCACAAACAGCTCGGTGCTGGGAGTCGGCATATGCGTATGCAAATTTATTCTAATAGCTGAAGTAGGTTGGCACTCTCCACGGTATCTTATGGCAGCGCCTGCTGCAGGTTTGTTTTCCTCTGTGTAGGTTGGGCTCGTTTACCCTCCATTAAATCAGGATGCTTGAGCTGAGGCACCAAGTGAAGGGGCTAAGCCCCTCTTTGTCAGGGGAAAAATTGCTGCAGGATGTGACCCCTGGCCTTTGCCAGCGCCGACGGCCCAAAGCCCGCGGCGGCGGCGAGGGAAACGGGAACGCGAATTTCATAACGGTGGGAATCGCGTCTCCTGCAAAAGTGCCGTTGAGATCCACCCACCGCATGCCTCTGATCCCTGTCGGAGCCTGTTTTCTCCTTTCTCCGCTTCCCTCTGATTTTGTGCTTGTGTTTCAATGGCACTTGGCCAGTCAGTGGGAGACAACTGGTTTCCTCATGGGAAAAAAAAAAGAAGGTTTGAATTCACCAGCCCTTTTCACAGCTCGTCATTCGCTTTCCCCTTCCCACCTCGAAGCCCTGACAGTCAGACAAGGTTCAGGTATCCAGGGGTTCCCTGTGCCTGTCAGGAGGTACCTGGCCAGGTGATGTGTCCCCTCCACTTCCCACTGCCTCGTGGAGCCCGTCACCGCTGCATCTTCCACGCTTTTGTCATAGGCACAAGAGCAAGAAGAAGGCCTTCACCAAGTACTGCAAAAAATGGCAGGATGAGGACGGCAAAAAGCAGCTGGAGAAGGATTTTGCGGCCATGAAAAAGTACTGCAAGGTCATTCGAGTCATTATGCACACGCAGGTCAGAGCCTCAGCCCCGGGGGTGGGCGAGGGTGGGGGGGTTCAGGGTCTTCCTCAGCTCAGGAGCGTGGTGAGGGCCCGGGAGTCGGGCTCACGGGGGTGTCTCAGTGGGGTCAGAGGAGACTGAGCGGGCAGACGCCGGTCAGAGGGTGTGGGACAGGGCGTTGGGAGGGGCTGGCCGACCTTTCCGGCTCCCCTCTGGCACCAATCCTGTCCCTTGGAGCCGGGGGGTTGCCGCAGTGGGCTCTGGCTCAGCACCCTGGGGAGCCCAGAGCCTCAGCAGGTGCCGAGCCCTGTGTCAGCAAGGTCCCTTAGGCCCCATGACCACCTCAAATTAGCAACTGGTGTCAAATGTTTTGGGTGAAAAATAACCCAGGGGGAGGCGGGGTTTTGTCGGGTGCTGGGTACGCAGGGCTGGTTTTCCTGCTGATCCCTGGAGTGAGCGGCTGCTTTGGAGCCTGGGCAGAGCTGAGCTGGCTCAAGGCTTCACTTGGGGCTGGCACAGACCTTCAGAGTCCTGCTCTGGTGTTTTGGCAGGGGCTTCACCCAGGGAGCTGGGCCTGGGAGAGAGCGGAGGCACCTCTTGGTGGGAACGAGAAATAGCTGCTCGGTCTGGAAGCAGAGATGGAGCAGCACCAAAGGACTCAGATGCTCCTCTCGGGTTTTTTCCATGTCTCTTGCTTAAGTCTTAGGGTAGGATGAGGCTGTCTTGTCCCAGTGCTCCCTGGAGAGAGGATGTGCATCAGCTCCCGCCTGGAATGGGAGCACTGGGAACAAGTGGGCTCAGAGACAAGGAGCTGGGTCCAAGAGATAAGTCAGCGTGCTGAGCCAGGTCGCTGGCTGTTACCAAAGGGGGTGTCTGTGGTAGGTAGGGGTGGTGAAGAGCTGTCCCTGCTCACCCCCTGTGCCCCTCACAAATGGTGGGTGACCTGTCTGGCGCAGATGAAGCTGCTCCCGCTGCGGCAGAAGAAGGCCCACGTGATGGAGATCCAGCTGAACGGCGGGACGGTGGCCGAGAAGGTCGACTGGGTTCGCGAGAGGCTGGAGAAGCAGATTTCCGTGCACAGCGTCTTCAGCCAGAACGAGATGATTGACGTCATTGGTGTGACCAAGGGGCACGGCATGAAAGGTACAGAGCAGGGAGAGCCTCGCCAGGGGCTCGGTTCTGTGCTCCGGGGGTAGTGTTGGGGAAGAGGAGCTTGAGCCATGCTGAGAACCCACCAACTTACTGCACGGGGAGTAGCAAAGAGCCTCTGGAGCTGAGGCACGTAGCAGGTCTTGGTTTCCTTGATCTCAGTAAAGGCCGTGCTCTCGGCCGTGCCGTGTCCTCCCAGGAGGCTCAGAGGCTCTGTGAGTAGGTGAAGCCGCCTCGCTTCTCCCCTGGCGTGCGGAGTTGTGGGTGTTCCTCTGCCTGTGCGTGGATGTGCTCGGCAGGAACATCTCACAGTCTGATCAGATCCATGGGAAGTGAGAACAGCTCTCTGCTCCGGGCTCTCCTGGTGGTGACAGCTCTTGGTCTCCTTCCAACACGGTGTCTTCTGAGAGCTGCAGAAGAATGACGAGACTCTCCCTTCCCCAGCAATCAAGACAGCAGCCTTGAGTCTCCCCGGTGTTCTCACCGCCCTGTCTGATCACACTTCCAGGGGTGACGAGCCGTTGGCACACCAAAAAGCTCCCCAGGAAGACGCACAAGGGCTTGCGCAAAGTCGCCTGCATCGGGGCCTGGCACCCGGCCCGGGTTGGCTACTCCATAGCTCGGGCTGGCCAGAAGGGCTACCACCACCGCACGGAGCTCAACAAGAAGGTATGGCCTAGATGGGCGTCCTCAGAGCACCACTGCACCTCCCTGCCTGCCTTCCTCCCCTGCTGGCACTGTCCTCCTGTCCACAGTGGCCTCTGTTCCCCCACAACTTCTCAGATATTTCCCCAGAGAAGTCCCTGGTGTTCTCAGTGTCTTTCCCAGTGCCTCTTCCCTGCTCCAACGGCATGTCACACGGGGCACGTGTTGATGGAAACTGTGTCATCCCCGTGACATTTGGGGTTGTTCAGCCTGGAGAAGAGAGGCTCTGGGGAGACCTTCTGGTGACCTTTCAGGGCTTCCAGGGCCTGTCAGAAAGATGGGGACAGACTTTGGAGCAGGGCCTGTTGGGACAGGACAAGGGGGGATGGTTTGAAACTAAAAGAGGGAGATTTAGACCAGAGAGAAAGAAGAGATTTTTCCACACAGGCTGGTGAGAGCCTGGCCCAGGCTGCCCCGAGAGGTGGTCACTGCCCTATCCCCGGCCCCATTCCACGGGAGGTTGGATGGGGCTCTGAGCAACCTGCTCTAGTTGCAGATGTCCCTGCTCCCTGCAGGGGAGTTGCACCAGATGAGTTTTGAAGATCCTTTCCCACCCAAACCACTCAGTGATTCTATAGTCCTTCAGAGTGAGGCAGGGAAGTCACCACCTCCATTCCCTTTCTGTTCCCAGATTTACCGCATTGGCCGTGGCATCCATGTGGAGGATGGCAAAGTGGTGAGGAACAACGCCTCGACGAACTACGACATCACGGAGAAGACCATTACACCGCTGGTAAGGACTGAGGGGTAGCAGGGCTGGGACTGGCCCTGGCTGCGGGAATCCCTACTTGGGATTAATCATCAGTGGCTCAAGGGCAGGGGCCATGACCCTTGGCAAGACCCAGGACAAGGGGCACCGGGCACCAACTGGAACCCAGGAGGTTCCCTGGGAGCAGGAGGAGAAACTTCTTTGGTGGGAGGGGGTTGGAGCCTGGCCCAGGCTGCCCAGAGAGCTTGGGGAGTCTCCTTCTCCGGAGAGATTCCAAAGGCGCCTGGACCCTGCGCTGCTGGGCCCCCTGCTCTGGGTGACCCTGCTGGAGCAGGGGGGTGGGTGGCACCAGAGGAGCTCCAGAGGGACCTTCCAACCCCCATCATGCTGGGATTCTGGGATTCTATGACATGTTCTGGTGATACCTGAAGGGTACAGAGAGCTGTCAGCTGGAGGCACTCTCAGTCGCTACCTTCTCTATCCTTAGAAACTGCCACGTGTGGACACATCTGCTCCCACCCAGCTCCTGCCTGCAACCCTCTCTCTGCCTCTCCCCACAGGGCGGTTTCCCTCACTACGGGGAGGTCAACAACGACTTCCTCATGCTGAAAGGCTGCGTGGTGGGCACCAGGAAGCGTGTGCTCACCCTCCGTAAGGTGAGCGGGACGCTCTGTAGCTCTCCACCAACGGATTCCCGGTGTGGAGAAAGCTGGGCGGGGAGACTGGTCTGGTGTGGCTCGCGAGTGTGGCGCTCAGCGAGACCGTTCTCCGCTGGAGGGTTGGTGGCAGCGTGCGCAGGGGCGGTTGTGGAGACAGAAGCTGTGAGCCCCTGGGGGTTGTGGTGTGAGGCCCAGGCATGGAAACCTTCAGCCAGAAGCAGGTTGTAAGGAAGACCTTGCCTGGAATACTGTGTCCAGCTTTGGAACCCTCAGTACAAGAAGGACATGGACCTGATAGAACGAGTCCAGAGGTGGCCATGAAAGTGATCAGGGGGTTGGAACACCTCTGCTCCGAGGACAGGCTGAGGGAGCTGGGGTTGTTCAGCCTGCAGAAGAGAAGGCTCCGGGGTGACCTAACAGTGACCTTCCAGTACCTGAAGGGNGAACGTGGATTTTTGTGGAAATCCATTTGGCCCGTGGACGCACGTAGGAGATTTCCACCCTGCTTCCATCAGAGCAGACACGTCCTGTTGTCTCTAACGATCAACCTGATCCGTGGTGACTCTTCTTCCGCAGTCCCTGCTGGTGCACACCAGCCGCCGCTCGCAGGAAGCCATCGAACTCAAGTTCATTGATACCACTTCCAAGTTCGGCCACGGCCGCTTCCAGACGCCTCAGGAGAAGCGAGCGTTCATGGTGAGTGACACTCCGCCCCGGTTCTGGCTCCCAGGCTGCACTCCCAGCTGGGAACAACTGCCCTGCTCCAACCCAGCGCCTTCAGGGCGGGATCCGGGACCATCTCCCGTAATTCCAGGCGTAACTCGATTTGCGCACGGATATTGCGCGCAGGAAGAGCGCGGTGGTCGTGCGAGCGATCCAAACCAGCTAGCAAATAATCCACCATATGGCCAACCGGCTCCCGTCCACCACAGGACGTTGGAACCCTGTGGTGAACTTGGCAGGTGCCTCCTGGGACATCTGGTCCCTTTCACCTGTAATTGTGCTCGGCTCTGGGTGGTTGGGAAGGGTTTAGAGCTTCAAGGCTCTTGAGAGGAAAAGGTCAGCTCAAATTCAAACCCAACTTGCCCATTCTTTTGTCAGGAAGCTTTCAAAAAGGCCAAGCAGTGTATTTTTCTTAAAAAAACCCACAAAACCAAACAAGCCCAAAATATTTAGATCAATCCAACCCAAGCAGAATTTCTGGAATGGTTTGGCACCCTACGCCAGGCTGGCGCATCGGTCTGGAAATGGAGGAAGGATGAAGAGAGCCAGGGCTTGAGGGAGCAGAGCTGAGAGAGCCAACTGCCTGGGTATCGGGCGGGTGGGACGTGTGTCTGGATCTGGCCCGTCACTGAGAAATCCCCTGTGGAACCAGCTAAGCCTCCTTAGTCCTGGGCAGGGGGGTTGGCTCTGCGGGGCCTTTGCAGAGCTCTTTAGAGGTTAAGCTGATTTTCTTTATCTCAGGAGCTTGTTCTGTGTCCTGCTCTTGCTGTCACTGCAAGGCCTGAGTAGCTGTGGCATGGATTGTAGTGACAGGAGGTGGCTTTGGCTGCTTGCAGCTGTTTGCTTCGTTCTTTTCTGCTGAGGGCTGAGAGTTGCCCCCACGTGTGCTAGGGTAGAACTTCTCATTTGGCTGGAAGTAGAGGCACAGAAGTGTTTCTTGCCATCTGCTCCTGTGGGACTTATTTGGACTGGGACAACCCCTCAGGCTCTGTTGAGTTGGCTGATGAGGATCTGTGCCTTTGGCTGGGGGTGGCCGGGTCTCCTCCGGGCTCATACAGCAGCTCAGCAGTTGTTCCACCCCCGTGGGGGGCTCCTGGTGGCGTTCATCAGCACAACTACTCCTCTCCACGTCCCCTGACTGCCCACCTGGCTTGGGACAGGTCACTCAGAGAATCATTTTTGTTGGGAACTCCCTTTCAGATCATGGAGTCCAACCATTCCCCCATCTCTGCCAGGGCACCGCTGAGCCCTGTCCCTCAGCACCACAGCTCCACACCTTGGAAACCCCTCCAGGGATCATGGGGACTCCAGCCCTGCCCTGGGCAGCCTGGCACAGGTCTGGACAACCCTGGAGGGGAAGAAACTGTTCCTCAGCTCCAACCTAAACCTGCCCTGGGGCAACTTGAGGCCGGATCATCTTGTCCTGTCCCTTGTTCCTCGGGAGCAGAGCCTGACTACCCCTGGATCCACCCTCCTGAATTTCAGGGAGTTGTGGAGAGCCAGAAGGTCTCCCCTGAGCCTCCTTTTCTCCAGGCTGAACAAGCCCAGCTCCCTCAGCCGCTCCTCACCACACTCCTGCTCCAGACCCTTCCCCAGCTCCGTTGCCCTTCTCTGGCCACGCTCCAGCCCCTCAAGGCCCTTCTGGGAGTGAGGGCCCCAAAACTGACCCCAGGATTTGAGATGCAGCCTCACCAGTGCCCAGTCCAGGGGAACAATCCCTGCCCTGGTTCTGGCCACCCTATTTCCAACACAACCGTGTTTCTAACATAATTCTGACACGTTGCCGCTCTCTGGCTGCTTTGTGCTGTCCAGGGGACCAAACCCTTTGTGCAGAGGCGACGATGCTCTGCTCCCGGTTCCCGCAGGGCTACAGAGGCCCTAGGGGTGGCTGGCACAGAGCTCCCAGCTGGGGAGCAGGGTCCAGGAGCAGCCTCACCCAGCAGAAAAGGGCCAGAGCTGCAGTTCTGCTCCCCATGTGTAGAATTGTCTGCCCCAGACCTCGGGAGCTCTCCTCTGTGTTCTCTTCCAGGGCCCTCAGAAGAAACACTTGGTGAAAGCGAAGCCAGGAGTGCAGGAGGAGCTGTGAGGACTGAGCCCTTTCAATAAAAAGGCCTCCAGCTGTGCCCGCCGCCTGTCTTCCTTCTGGAGGGGGTCCTGCCTGCGCTGGGCGCTGCCTGGGCGCAGCCGCTGGGGACGGGACACGTAGCGCTTGGGGCTGGCCCCTATGGACGGGGACTAACCGGGACAGCACGGGGCTGCTCTGCCCAGCTGGGTGAGTTTTCCCCCGCTGCCTGTGCTCACTCAAACCATGGTGAAGACTCCTCTTCCTCTTCCAGAGGAGAGCGGAGCAGGTTCCAGCACTCCCACCCCGGTTTCCACTGGGAATACGGGGCCTCCCGGTTTCCCGGCTCAGCCCGGTCTCGCTGACCGTCACTCCCCTCGCCGCCTCTCGCGCGCGCCCACCCCGGCACTCCGTTTGCTGAGCGGGAAGCGTGAGCTGGGGGCTTCTCTCTGCCTGAAGCCCCGGATCCTGGCCGGCATCCCCAGCAGATGGGGGGGCTGGTGCACAATCAGAGGGCTGCCGGGTGAGACTGGGCAGGGAGGGTTTATTCGGATTTTGGACTCATTGCCCACCCATGGTTTCCTTGCAGTCCAGCTGCCTGCGGGGAAGGTGTGATGCGTCTCGGAGCTGTGATGTCCTGGATCAGCAGTGATCCCAACTCCTTCCGTGCAGAACCCATCTGGGTGTCCTGCACCCTCTTTGGGAACCAGACAGTGGGAAGCCCAGCCCCCCACTGGTCCTGAGCTCCCCCTTCCATGACCAGGAGTCCTGGGGACCTGGGAGGAGCAGCAGGAAGTTCTTGGGTCTCCAGCCAACCCCTTGCTCCAGGTCTGGTTCTCCTCTGAATGTGCATCTCCAGTATTTAAGGAGGAGGCTCATCTACAGAAGTGCTGAGGATGAGATGAAGGGTGAAGCCCAGACCCCACGGCCCAGCCCTGGATGCACTCGGTGGCCCGGCTCCGTCCGGCCCCATGTCCCAGCGAGGTGCCTGAGCTCTGCGCAGTGTCCCTGCCCTGCTCTCGGAGCTGAGCTTCAGAGCCTCTTCTCTCCCTTGGCTGGCAGGTCCCTGGGCAACTCCCCTGTGGGTGGCTGAGGATCCAGGCCCGAGTGCATGATGGGAATGATGAGGTCGTCCATGTTGGGCATCACCAAAATTTTCTGAAAAGAAGAATCCAGAATAACGAGTAAGTGGGTTTGAAAACGGTTATTTGCTGGTGACACATCTGCTGGGAGGTGGCCTTGGCAGGAACCACGAGAGCTCGGGTCAGAGATGTGGTGGCAAATCTCCCAAACTTGGTGAGACTCCTCATCCCTCTGCTTGGATCAGGGACTGCACGTACTGGGAGGAAACCCCTTTTCCTCCAGTGCTCAGAGCTGGTTCCATAGGTTGTGTTTTTTGACCATCCAAAGCCGGACAGACCAGAGGTTGGCTTTTAGCAGAGCTAACCCTGGCCCCAGCCAAGGTCTGATTGTCCCTGCTGGCAGCCAGGCTCCCCCCTCCAACAGACCAGGCACCTGAAATTCGTGCTGCAGCTTCTTCTCGATCCACTCGATGACGTGGAGGAACGTCACCTCCCGCTCGCCCAGCTTCGGGCGCACCTTCAGCTCCAGCTGAGGTGGGACTCGGAAGCTGTACCTGCGAAGGGGGAAGGAAAGAGGCGAGAAAGCACCACGTCCTGAAGCCCCGTGAGCCCGCTCCTCGGCCGAGCCGCGGGGAGCGAGGGGAGCTGGAAGGAGGACGCCCGTGGATCCTCGTGCAGGAGGAAGGAGAGCCGGTACCAGACGCGGTCCGTGGGGGGCGGTGGGATGTTCACGGCCAAGGTGCCCGCCAGCTCCTGCACCTCCACCGTCAGCAGCAGCGGCGTGTTGGAAACCTCCTCGATCTTCTTTTTGATGAACTCGTTCTCCGTGGCCTTCTGGAAATACTTGGACTTGGCGATTTTATCCACAAAGCGCAGGATCTTCCGGCTCGTGCTGTTGCCGCTGACGTGGCTGAAGTGAGAGGAGCCCCCCAGCTCAGCAGCGGGGGCAGAGCCGGAGACTCCCTGNGCTCCGTGGGGGCGGCGACGTCTTCCTCGTCGGAGGAGCCGGCGCTGGACGACTCGGCGTCGCTGTCTGCCAGCACAATCAGCCGGGGCCTGGCCCTGCGAGCCCCCAGCAGCGTCACGGGGGTGCCCTGGGGCCAGCACCCTCTCGACTCGCTCAGTTGAGAGGAGGAAGAGGAGGATGAAACCCAGCCAGGCACCGTCTCCTCACCCCTCTCCGCCTGCCTCCGCCGGGCCGCTCTCCTCGGCAGCGCTCTCCTTCCCCAGCTTGCAGAGGTTCATCTTGGTCTCAAGTGTCATCTGCAATGAGCCGCTGTAGGTGACCTCCATGTCCACCCAGAGCCCTGTCGGGGAGAGGGACGGGATGAGCCCTTGTCAGGGGCTTCCATAGCCAAGGGCTGCTCACGTGCCCTGCCAAAACTTCCCGGCTTCGGGCACCAGGCTGGCACCTCAATAGCAGCTGCCGTGGAGCCAGCCCTGGGGTCCCTGCCCCTCTGCGAGGTTCTTACCTCGGTCATTGATGGTGGGGTTGGAGGCGTTGAGGACCGAGGGGATGGATGTGCCCATGTCCAGCTCCGTCAGCGTCAGCTCGTTCATGAAATAAGGGAGCTGGTGGAAGGAAACCACATGAGGATGGTCACCGCGGCCCGGCATCCGCCGTGGAACCTCTGGGACGGTGCTCTCCTGGGCGCTGTGATCTCCTGCTTCTCACCTTGATCTTGCTCAGCTTCTTCTGGATCTTGCTGGACACTTGTTCGGCCCAGTACTGCTCCCGGAGGAAGTCCCAGAAGATTCGCCCCACCAGGGCGTTCATCCAGGCCATGCACGCCTCGCCGCGCCCGGCCGCGTCCTCCCCGACCTGCGGAGGGGCAGGAGCCACCAGCCCCTGGAGAGAGGTGGCCCCATGAGGCGTGGGACCTGCTGGCCAGGTGCTCAAACCACAGTGCTGGAGGGAGGAGAAGAGTCCCAGGACTGGAAGCGGCTGCACTAAAGGTCCATCAGCCCCCACTTGGTGCTCGTGGCCCCCTCCCCGTGCTGGATTTGTCCCACTCACCTTTGTGGGCGTGGGGCTGCCCAGTGCTCCGTAAGAGGGGCTCCGGTTGGGGCTGCCCCCGGCCCGTGCGCGCACGAATCGGGCCATGTAGGTGCTGTAATCCAGGAAAATCTGCTCTTGGATGCGTCCCACCAGGTCCTTGGTGGGGAGGGAGGAAGGGATGTCCTCGGTGCTGCCTCCGCTGCTGCTGCCGCTGCTCCGCAGAGCCGGTCCCACTCCTGGGGACGCAGGGACAAGAGCGGGTCAAGTTGGCACGGGAGGTGACGTGCTGCCCGGGCCGTGCCCCCAGCCCCGTGCCGGACAGGGGGATCCCCCAGGCTCTCCCTGCTGCTGCCAGTACTCTTGGGTCCTCCATTCCACCCCGCCAAACGGCTTGTCCTCCCGGCACACCTGCCCTCCCACCCATGGCAGTCCCGGCACCGAGCAGAGCCCGTGACGGTGGCTTCTCACCTGCCTTGTCACCGCGGCTGCTGCCGGGCGTCCCGCGGGCGGCTCGCACCAACTGCTGGTACCACTCCTCCTTCTCCCTCCCCGTCCGACCGAAGAGGTAGAGGCACCTCTCCCTGCAGTCCCCCGAGACCTCCTGCCCTGACACCGGCACCTTCTTCATCCCTTCGTCCCTCTGCAGCTCCGCATCGTGCTCCTCGCTGCTCCCGCCCTCCGCCTCCGCCCGCTCGGGGAGCAGGAGGCAGATGGGGTATTTCTTGTTCCACGTCCGCTTTCGGGCCAGGCTGGGGGGGCAGAGGAAGACCTGCGACACCGAGAGCGGTGGTGGGGCCGGGCCAGGGTGTGCAGGGGGGTCACGGTTCCCCGCGGGAGGGTCCTCGGCACCGCCAGACCCACCTTGGCGTCGGTCAGGTCGTAGCAGCGGTGGCTGATGAAGGTGGCGTCCAGGATTTCCTCCTCGAAGGTGGCTCGGCGCGGGACGTTGCTCTTGGGGTAGGAGAGCTTGAGGGTGCTCCCATCCAGCGTGGCGAGCACCGAGTGCGTGAGCGAGGGGTGGAAAAGCTCCGGATCGTAGACGTGCAGCTGGTTCATCCAGCCCTGGGTGAGGGGAGAAGAAACCGGCTGCTTCCTGGTCTGCCCTATGGGGCGGCAGCCCCCAGCGCCCCATCCCGAACCACCCCTCTCCTACCTGGAGGTGGTGGGTTTCCAGCGGCTCCCCTGGGAGCAGCTTGGGGCGCAGGCGGCCCCGTGGTGCTGGCGGAGCCTTCGGCATGAGGAGGAGGATGGTGAGGAAGCCCAGCACCAGCCCGCAGAGGAGCCCCAGGCAGAGGCCGGCGGCGTAAGGCGGCAGCGGCAGGATGAAGTAGCCGTAGGCGAGGAGGGCGATGGAGACGAGGGCTCTGCCGGGCACCGTGCCCCCCGGCCGTGTCGGTGGCGGCTCCTCGGGGAGTGGCAGCGGGGGTTCGGGATCCCGCTGTGCCACCTCCACCACCTGGATCACATCCCCGTAGGAGCAGATCTCATAGCGGCAGTTCTGGGTGGGCTCCCAGGGGCTCCAGTCCCGCGTTCGACGGCCCCCGGGGCTGCCCCCCACCTCCTGCCCCCCAGCACCCGCCTTCGCCCGCGGTGTGGGGCCGCTCTCCTCGGCCATGAGCCGGCTGAGCCGGCTGAGGGGCTCCTGCACGGCCTCCGACAGCCGCCTCTTGGTGTCCTCCAGCCTGGCCTCCCGCAGCCGCAGCAGGGCCGCACGACTCTCCGACGGGGAAACGCTGGGGGACGATGGAGCCGTACGGGACTTGGCCGGGCTCAGCCGGGGTTGTGGGACCTGTGGGAGGTCAGCCAGGAGCATCCTTCCAGGCTGGGGAGAGGGGGGACGCTTTGCGTCCCCATCCGTGGTGAAAACCAGCCCGCAGCCATCACGGCCACCGCTGTCCTCCGTGGTGCCGGTGGGGTGGGTTAGCTCATCGGTGTCCCCACGTCGAGGGGAGCCTGGGGACGGTACCAGGGTTGGAGAAGCATCCGCCGCCACCGCAGCCTGCTCTGCCATCGCTCGCATCGCCAGCGGCGCCGGTGCTGCCGAGGGAACGGGAGGAATCCGCTCAGCTCCGAGTCACCTCCAGGCACAGCACACCCTGGCCTCGCTCCTGCTTTTCCCATCAGGATCCCTACGAGCTGCCGAACAGGAGCAGGGGGACCCTGGCACTGTGGCCTGGGTGCCTTTCAGCCTATTTTGGGATGCCCTTGGAACCTTGGAAGATGCTGCGCTGAGATGAGCCCAGTGACAGCGTGTGGGGAACTGCTGGTGTAACGAGGATAAGCCTCAGCCAGGCAATTAGCAACGGGGCCTTGGAGAACCCAGAGCCATGAGCCTGCTCTGCAGCAAAACCAAGGATTTTCCTCAGGGTAAAGATGACGAGCTGTAGGACAGCCCAGAGATCTTCCGAGCTGCTTCTGGACCTCACTTCGGATTGAAAAATTGAAAGGGTAGGGGTCAGGAGGCCAGGGCCAGACTCTGCTCGGGGTGCCCAGCACCAGGACAAGGGGCACCGGGCACCAACTGGAACCCAGGAGGTTCCCTGGGAGCAGGAGGAGAAACTTCTTTGGTGGGAGGGGGTTGGAGCCTGGCCCAGGCTGCCCAGAGAGCTTGGGGAGTCTCCTTCTCCAGAGAGATTCCAAAGGCGCCTGGACCCTGCGCTGCTGGGCCCCCTGCTCTGGGTGACCCTGCTGGAGCAGGGGGGTGGGGGGCACCAGAGGAGCTCCAGAGGGCCCTTCCAACCCCCACCACGCTGCGATACCCAGCACCTGGCGGAGATGCTGGTGCCATCCAGCCCGTGAGCAGGGCTGCTGGCACCGCTGGCACCGCTGGCACCACCGGCATCGCTGCAGGCGGAGCGCGCCGGGTCACCAGCCAAAGCACCAAAACAGCGAGGAAAACAAGCGGTAGAGCTGGGCCTGAGAAGGGGCCCCTTCCCCAACACCTCCCACCCACGGCAGGTGGGGAGCAGCCAGGCCCCCCTACTTTCCCTTCACCATGCAGGTTTTAGCCATCCCCAGTATCCCCAGTGCTGCCCGTCATCCTCCCCAGATCTCAGCTGCACCTACCAGAGAGCCTCGGAGCTGGTCCTCAGCTGCTCCTGCCTGGCTACCGCTCCCCTTCCCGGCCGGATTAAGGGGATCCCAGCTCCCTGGTGTTTGGGGAGGGCTCAGGACTCCGCTGTGTCCGCCTGGCTGGTACCACTGCTCTGGTATTCGTGGGTTTTAACAGCTAAAGAAAAAAAAAAAAAGTAGAAAGAAAAAAAAAGAAGTCTGTTTCCTGAGAGACCATTAGCACAGTGGAAGACGGAGATAATAATAGCCCGGGTTCGTATGGGAGTTTTCATCTGGCAGGGACGTCGAGTACAGCGGGGGCTATAGATGTGCTGCCGAGACGCAGCCACCTCTGGGAGCGTGGGTGCCTGGGAGGGTGGGGAGCACCGGGGATGGACCCTGCTGGGTGCCACGGCTGGACCGTCAGCACCCCGAGATGGAGGGTCCTCACCCAGCAGCCCTGCTGAAGGTTTTTGCTGCTGGTTCAAGGCTTCAGAGAGCAAATACCGAGCCCAGAGGTGCCCCTGGGGGTGGCTCCTCAGCGCCAGTTCCGACCCACCTTCCAGCCCAGAGCTCAAACCCAGCCTGTGGGCACAGGGACGCGCAGCGAAGGGGGGATGGTTTTGCTCTTTAAAGGATAAGTTGCATACGAAGGTCCTTGCAGGTATTTTCATCAGGTGCTGGGGGGAGTTGGGGGCACACGGCTGGGAGATGGAGCAATGGCGATGAGAGAGGCTTCCGAGGCACTAGAAACAGCTCTTGGAGAACGTTCCCCCAGCAGTTTCCACACAGCACCGGCCCTGTGGAGTTCTTTTGAGCCCAGCCCCAGTGGTATCCAGCAGGGATCGGTGCTGTGTGGGATGTCCCTTTGAGGAGCAGTGCTGGGGACACCGAGCCTGGGAAGGTGAGATCTCTGCAGACCCTCCAGCTTCAGAGCCATTGCCCTGGGCAGCCTGGGCCAGCCCTGGACAACCCTGGAGGGGAACAAATTGTTCCTCAGCTCCAACCTAAACCTCCCCTGGGGCAGCTTGAGGCCACTTTCTCTTGTCTTGTCACTTGTTCCTCAGGAGAAGAGACCAACCACCCCTGGCCGCCCGACTGCTCTCTGCTTTTGCTGTAAAATCAGGGAGAGGTCATTGAAAAATTAATTGTCCGGCAGCCCTCTCCAGTTAATTAGAGGTGCTGGGGGTGAAGGGCTGGCGCTGCTGGCAGGGATGGAGCGCAGCTCTGAGGCTTTCCTCACCCCGCCAAAAGAGCTGGAAATCCCTCATCTAATTATCTCCACAATTTCCCACCACAGAAACCAAATTGCTGTGGTTGTTTGCACTGTAACTGGAGAGCTCTCAGCATTATCCTGTGATTAAGGAGCGTGGGGCTTGGAGGAGAGTGTCACCGCAACCTCCAGCCGTAGCTTTGGGCAAGTGCAGGATCCCAGCTCCAGCTTCCACATCGTATCGCTCCTTCTCATGGGGGTTTACTGGGGGATACTGGAGTGGATTTCATGCTGTTGGTGGGGTGATGAGCCAGGCAGGCTTTGGTGAGGCACAAATGGCTCCAGTGCCTGCTGGGATGTGCAGAGCCGTCCAGCCCCAGCAACCAGTGACCTTCTCCCAAAGCCTCCCACCTCCCTGTGCTGTCCCAGGGTTGTCCCAGTCCTCTGCTGTGGACTTTGCTTCACTGCCGTGTCTCATCCATCTCCATTCTCAGCCTGTCTTCCTGAGACTCTCTCACCTCTCGTGGCATGGCCCTTCCAGCTCACCGGAGAGCTCTCAGCCCCAGTTTCTCTGGGACGTGGCTCTGGGGGAGGACCCAGCTGGTTCACCCATCGATTCCTTGGCACTGACACAGCTTCACCTTCCACATTCTGGTGAGCAGCAGACGTCCAGGTGGACAATGCTACCGAGACACAGGGGCCTGGTGGTCACTGTGGCTCCTTCCTCTGCCCGAAAATCTGCACCCTGGAGATATACATGGCCCCACGGTGCTGCAGCCAGAGCCCCTTCCTCCTCCTGCCCGGGAGCCTGCCACGAATCATCAATCCCCGGGGCTGGAGCGGGGAGCTCAGCCCTGCTCGAGATGAAAGCCTGACCTAATTCAATCCGGCAGCATCCAGCGGGCAGGAGCGTCGCCAGCGCCGGCCCCACGCGAGGGGTTTCCACAGCCCCGGGGTGAGCTGCTGGCTGATGGACATGTCCCTTGGCATCAGGGAGCAGGGAAGCACCCAAGGGCTTTGCTGCAGGGCGCAGGGCTGATGGGTCCTTGGGCCAGTGCCCAGCTTCTGTCCAAAGGGCATCAGAATTTTTGCTCTTGCACCAAGGAAGGTGCAATTCCTGCAAGAGCTCATTGGATGAGAACTCATCCAAGGGCCCTCAGGTAAAATTACAAAAGAAGAATCATGGAATTGGTTAGGTCAGAAAAGAGCTTTAAGCTCATCGAGTCCAATTGTTCCCCCATCCCTGCCAGGGCACCACTGAGCCCTGTCCCTCAGCACCACATCTCCACGCCTTGGAAACCCCTCCAGGGAGCAGGGGGACTCCAGCCCTGCCCTGGGCAGTCTGGCACAGGCCTGGACAACCCTGGAGGGCAAGAAATTGTTCCTCAGCTCCAACTTAAACCTCCCCCAGTGCAACTTAGTGCCTGTTTTTTTTTTTTGGAAGGAACAGGAAGCCGCATGCAGCTCATCCCCTCCTGGAGCTGCCAAGGAGCCGGCTTCCTGCAGTTCACCTTCAAAGCCCTTACCTTGCCACACGCCGGGCTGCTGCCTCCTCCTCCTCCTCGGAGCCCCACGCACCTCGTCAAGGAACACGGCTCAGATCCCTCATTGCCTCCGTGGGGAGAGGATGTCCCCAAGGGTGATTCGCAGCTCTGTGCTCCTGGGGTGGTGGGACTGGTGGTCCCCACTGCACCCCATCCACCGAGACCCTGGGGTGCGTGTGGTGCAGGAGCCCCCGCTTCACCCCGGCTGCTGCCCAACCTCCATCACTCCCCCGGGCAGCACTGCTGGGGGATCTCGTCCCCCCCCGCCGCAGGTCCCCCGCTCCCCCAGCGCCGGTACCTGGGCCAGAAGAGTGGTCCCGGTCCCGGTGCTGGAGAAGGACGAGCAGTCCCGGTGTCACCGGAGGAAACGGACTGGTCCCAGTGCCGGGGGAAAACTGGTGTTGCTGTCGGGGGTGGGGGTGGGGGAGAGAAGGATGACAGGAGGCTCCGTCCGGGTGCTGGGGGAGAAGCAGATCCTGTGTTGGGGAAGAAGAGCCGGTGCCGCTGGGGGAGGCCGGCCGGTCCTGGTGCCGGGATCCAAGGACCGATGCCGGTGCCAGGAGGGGAAGGTCCGTCCTGTTCCCGGTGCCGGGAATGAAGAGCCGGTGCNGATCGGGGCCGGTCCGAGCGGAACCGGGGCCGAGAGGAGCGGAACCGGGGCCGGGGCGGCGGGCGCAGCCATGTCCTTCTGCTCCTTCTTCGGAGGCGAAGTGTTCAAGGACCATTTCCAACCGGGTGAGCGGCGACGAGGACGAGTGGAAGGGCCCGGGGGGGCTGCAGGTTCCCGTTGGGTTCTGGGGAATCTCCCCCCTCCCGTGAGGCGGGCAGAGGGTGTCCCCCGAAAAGACGGAATTCCCTCGGAGTGAGTGTGTGGGAGTGTGGGTGTTCTTCCCGTGGAGCATCCTCCACCCGTGGGAACCGGACTGGGGGTCGTTGTTGGGGCCTCATCTCTCTGGGGTCCTTGCTGGGAAATCCTCCTCTCTGGGGATCCTTGTTGAAGGATTTCTTCTCTAAAAGTCCCCTCTCAGGGGTCCTCATTGGGGGATCCTTTCTCTGGAGGTCCCCCCTCTAGAGCCCTTGCTGGGAAATCCTCCCTATGGGGAGGATCCTGCCTACAGAGGTGGGGCTGGAGGGAGGGGTCCATATAGAAGCCCCTTGGGGGGATCCTGTCCTGCGGGGCTGGGCTGTAGAGGAGACCTTGTAGGGGATGTGAGTCCAGCTCCACATCCCAGAAACTCCCACTCGCCTGCCTGGCGCTGGGGTCTGGCAGCAGCAGCAGCTGGCACTGGTCCACGGGGGCAAAGTCCAGCACGGGTGGGTGTCCCGTGTCACCCTGCTGATGTGTCCCCACCTCTTCCTCGGCGATCTCTGCTGGGAGCTGCCCCCCAGCACTGACCCCTCTCCTGCTGCCCTCCGCAGGTGTCTACACCTGTGCCAAGTGTGGCCATGAGCTGTTCTCCAGCCGTGCCAAGTACGAGCACTCGTCCCCGTGGCCGGCCTTCACCGAGACCATCCACCAGGACAGCGTGGCCAAGCGCGAGGAGCGCCCGGGAGCTCTAAAGGTGGTGATTCTCAAACCCTTGGGAAGTAACAAAAAAACCCAAACAAAGGCCCAGGCGCTTTTTTCATGCTGCTGTCTGCTGAGCAAGTCCCTCTCTCGAACCCTTCCCTTGCGTTTCCAGGTGTCTTGTGGCAAGTGTGGCAACGGACTCGGCCACGAATTCCTCAACGACAGACCAAAGAGGGGCCAATCTCGCTTCTGAATATTCAGCAGCTCGCTGAAGTTCGTCCCGAAAGGTACAGCCCGCGGCTCGGCAGCTGCTTCCCCCAGGGCGTTATTTTTGGGGAAGCTGCGGATGCGTGACGTGAGGCGCTGCGCCGCTCCCAACGGGGCGTCCCTGGCCCTTCAGATAAGCCAAGGAGCCGCTCACGTCTGAAATAAATCTCAACGTGCGTCAATCTGCTCAGCTGGCGGCTCCCTGACCTCCCCTGGGGAACGCGAAGTGCGCTGGAGCTCCTGGACGTGTCCGTGGGGTCGGGGGGTGGCTGAGTGTTGGGTGCTGGCGGTGCAAAGTGAGAGCAGGAAGCTCCTGCGGCAAAAAGGGAGCTGGAAGGGGCTGCTTCGCTCCTGGGGGAGGTTGGGTGGGTGCTCTGGGTGCTGCAGCTGTGCTGTGGGGAGGGAGCAGGTCTGGGGGGAAGGTCAGGGCTCCCTGCCTGTGGTTACCGTGCCGTTTGCCTCCCCTGAGTCAGAAAAAGGCCTTGAGAGGCCAAACTCAGGGCAGCACCCCGGCCACGGCTCGCTGTCCTGCTTGTTGGCCTCCGGTAGCTGTGGGGTGTTAGCTCTGCGTAGCCAAATAACCCTATAGAAGGGGCTGGGGGGGGCGGGAGGAAGAAAGACAAGCCTTGATTTTTTCTCCCTCTCTAATTTCAGGCAAAGCAAACGCAGACCTGAAGGAGAAGTAAGCGAGCTGCTCCGCTTGGCACGCTGCTCTTGATCCTGCGCTCACACCTCGGCATGCACCGGCCGGCCAAAGGGGCACCGGGAGCAAGAAAAACCCTGAAGAAGCTCCTGGTTTCCCTGGGCCGGTTCCCTCTCAGGACCACTCCAGTTTGGAATGGTGGGAAGGGCACGGTGGGGAGAGGCCAGGGGAAAACGGGGGTGCTGAAGCTCTGCGCCTGCCGGTCGGCAGGTTGTACGACCTAGGGGGGTGTTTCACAGGAGCTGGGGCGATGCAAAGGCTACAGCTTTTCATTTTCCCCTCTCTTACCCCCTTGCCAACCCTCGGTTCTCCCCAGTATCCCCACTGCTGCCGGGAGCAGCTATTCCCGAGTCCGGTTTCTCCGTAAAGCGGCTCGGGTGCCCACGATCCTCCCTCCGCTGAGCTCTGTGGTCGTTTCGCCGCCGACTTCAGCCGAGCCAAGAGACTCTCCAGACCACAGCCGGGAGGGGAGGGTTCTGACGCGGCACTGATGCAATCCCTCGCCGCTCCGCTGGCATTTCCAGGGAGTAGCGCTGGATTAGCCGAGGTCAGAGGCTGGGTTAATCTCTGGTGCTATTCTGGGCTGGGATCATGGTATGAATTGTCCTATATAAACCCTGCCAGGGTGCTGGGGCAAGGATGTGTTTATGGTCCCGCTAGACAGCGGCCAGGCGGGTTTCCCCCCACCTCTACCCACTTTGCACGCAGCAGAGGCACTTCTAGATTCCCTGGGTCCTCTGGGCTTGATCCTGACTTGGCCTTACACCAGATTTCTGCACTCTGGCGGCACGAATGGTTCCTTGCTGGTGCAAGGGCGGCCGGCGTCGGGCCCAGGGGCTGCACTTGGCACAACTCGGGCTTTAAGATTCACCGCTGCACACCCAAGGGCTCCCAACGCTGATTTCTCCTTAATTCAGCACCGGATTCGTGGCCTTCCTTCTTTATCCCAGAAACCAGATCCTCCTCAGATCAACACACGTGGATTTTTGAAGGCGGCCGCTCTCGTGCCAGGAGCGGGGGGGTCGTTGATGTTCTTGGGGGTGCCTCAGAGGCTTTTTTTACCTCTATCTCACCGTTAATGATAAAAAGTGCAACGCTCCGGCACGTCACCTGGAGCTCGCCGCTGATCTTGTACCTCTTCCGATACTGCAAATAAAGCACTGGTTCACTGTGCTGGGGAAATAACCTCTTCTCTTAAAAAGCACTGGTGGTGGCCATGGACCTGCATCCCCAGGTGGGGACGCGGTGTGTGCAAACCTGAAGGGCTGGCCTGAGGTCAGTGTGTGTGAGGTTTGAGCCTGTATCGGTTACCCTGACGCTGGGTTTGTTGTGTGAAAGGAGGATGCTGAGGCATTGGAGACCTTTGGGCGTTCCCAGGGTCAAAATGGTCACTTTTCTTTCACTCCAGTTGGCATCTTTTTCCCCAACTAAAAGTGCTTTTAGCTTGTTTTGTAGAGTGTTCTTGGTATCTTCTGGGCTGGCAGGATTTTCTGGGCAGAAGGGATCTGAGTTTCCCGGTGTCTCACGATAGTTTCCCGTGCAAGACTGGGAGCTACAACCCTGCTCTGCCTCCGAGAGGTCTCTTCAACCCGGCAGGGTTGGACAGCAGGTTTATGGAGGCTGGGAACTTGAGCTGAGCTTTACTGGATTTCAGTTCTCTCCTCCAACGGAATAAAGTCCACTCTGGAGCCAGCACCGTGTCTGCCCTGCCGTTGGCTCGTGCCCCGTGGCATCGCCCTTCCCATGCACGAGGTGACCTTTGGCTCTAATTATTAATCAGGTTCCAGCCTGAAGATCCAAGCTGCTTTTCGTCCAGTTAATTCCCTGATCTGCTGCTTTCCCCCTGGTCTGGTGACCTCCCCATGAGGACAGGAGCTGCCCCTTTGCTTCCCACCCTGGAGCTCCACGGGACCACCCGTCGCTGGGACACCTCTTGCCCCACAACTGCCCCTCGCCCGGCGCTGGGAAGGAAGATGTTTTGGGGGTGGTTTCCCCCTGAGATGCTGCAATGGAAGAAAACCTCCTGGGGAGCCCCGGGAGCGAGAGGAGGGTGAGGATTCCTGCCACTCGTGGGGCACCAAGCCAGGATTCCACACTGCCTTGCAGTTCGTGGATGCAGGCACAGGAGGGGGCAAGAGCTTTTCCGAACCCTTCCCCAGGCTCTGCGGGAAGGGAAGGATGGTGCTGGGGTGGACACAGCACCGGCATCTCCTTCCTGTGAGTTCCCAGTGGCAGCAACGAGAAGGAAAATTACCCAGAGCCAAAAAAACCTCAGGATGGTTTAAATAGGAACGGGACGATTTCCTGGAAATCTATCCGGAGCCACCGATGCCAGCAGGGATATTGGTGCTGGGGATGCAGGATGTGACCCTACAGGGACAGATCTCACCCTTGCCCAGTTTCTCCCAGCACCTGCAGCCATCCTGAGGTCCCTCATCCCTCCCTGGATGCTGCAGGTGCTCGGGGCAGGAGGAAACCTGCTCTGCCCTTCCCTGGCACTGGGCATCCCCAGCGTCCCCACCCGCCCTTCCCCTCGGCCGTTCATCCTCAGTTTGTTATTAGGATAATGACAATTGGGGCTGAAAAAGAGGATTTTGCTTAGTTGGGCAAAGCAGCCCCCCCATCAGCGATGTGGCTTTAACGACAGCAATTGAATTACGTTGCCAGGCCGACGCAAACTTCCCTGGTTGTTTGAAAAATCATTAATTTCCTCCTCTGTAGCCTCCAGCTGACCTCCCTTTTTAATTTTTTTTAATTTTTTTTTTTTCTTTTTAATTTGCATGCCATGAAGAGGACCTGCCTCTTTGACCCTCCTCGGGCTGGCTCCAGCGGACGGCAAAGCAGCCGGAGCACGGCGAGATTTAGATTAATTCTTCTAATAAAGATGACAAGCTCTATAGAAATTACGTTACTCAAGGAAAAAGAAAATGACCTGAAGGCATTAGGAAACTCTAATTACCCTTATTCCTCGGAGCCAGCACTGCAGGAAGAACGAGCCGGCTGCTCAGGCCGTCCTCTGGCTGCTTTCCCCTGCTATTTCCACTTGCATTTCAAGTGGGTTGTCTAATCTCGCAGGGGTGGCTCCTTCTTTTGTCCTTTTCTTTAATTTTATGCTTTGAGCAACAGTTTTTCCCACTCTGACTGAGCCCGTGGGCTCCTCCGTGCTGGCAGGTCCATGGGGATGGTGGCACCTCGAGAGCGGGAGGATACACCTGGCTGGAAATACGCAACAGGACCCTAAAAGTATCACTTTTTGGGGTTTATGTTGGGGCATCCCACGGGGCAGGGAGCACAGCCTGATCTGGGGTGCTCTTGTACAAGCCAGTCCTGCAGAACAGGCGCTTTCGGCCCTGGAGTTGTGCTGGGATCCCATCCTGGTGATGGGCTCTGGAGCATCACTTTGTTAAAAACGGGATTATTTGATTCCTCTTGGGGCAACAAGAGCCGGTTTTGTGCCAATTCCAGAAAATAAAGGATTAAAAAGGGTGAGGTGCCTTCTCATTGCCCCGCTCGCTCACTTCATCCTGGGGAGCTCACCTGGAGCTCAGCGCATCCGCCGACAGCTGCACAAAATTAAAGGCTTATTCCACTTCGTTCGCCGATAATAATTTCACCTCCCCCAACTCCGGGCTGCTTCCCACCCCGACACTCCGCGTGCCGGGCGGGGGGTGATCGCCGACCTCAGTCCTGGGGTTTGTTTAATCCGGAGCCATGAGGTGGGGAAATTTGTTTTTGGTTTTTGTTGTCTGTTAATTAGGGAGATAATGACTGGAAATATTCAGAGCGAGCCTGAGCGTGCCAGAAAAATGCTTAGCCTAAGGAAAATTTGAATTTTTTAGTATTTTTTTCCTTTCCCTGACTGTTGAGCTCCGACTTTTTAAGGCAATTAGTGAAGGTTTATTGGTTAATCGGTCATACTTGGGGTCTTACCTCACGCTCCCGAGTGCACATCACTTCTAATGATGAGCTTTGGTTTTGATGTGGGTGATACCTGTCCCGGGCTGTGGTGCTGACGCCCTCCCGCGCTCGGCAGCTGCTGCCGGCTGGGCTGGGACAGAGCATGGGCTGTGGTACCTCTGCCCTGCCCGTACTCAAAGAGCTTGATCCACTGCCTAAATTTTTAGGGATGGCTTCTCAGAGTCTGCTCAGAGTGGGACTGATCACCCCCGGCCGAAGCCCCAGCCCATGCCGTGGGCGCAGACGGAGCCGGTGCCAGACTCCAAAACGGTGGTGCCGACATGGGGTGGCCCGCGGTGCTCCTGCTCTGGCGTGGAGCTGGAGAAACCCCCAGAACACATCGTCCCTGGGGCCCTGGGGAGAGGCAGTGCTGGGGAAAGTTTCTCCAAACTGTGCAGGCATCGCTCCAGCCCCGCGAGCATCCCTCCAGCCCCGCGAGCATCCCTCCAGCCCCGCGAGCATCCCTCCAGCCCTGCGAGCATCCCTCCAGCCCCGCGAGCATCCCTCCAGCCCTGTGAGCATCGTTCCAGCACAGTGGCTGCTCCCTTGGCCACCCTGATGGGCCATCACCCAAAACCCAGGGGCGGTGGGCGCTGCCTGACCGGGGCTCTCCCTGGCGATCCCCGTGGCAGGCGCTTTTAAGCCCTGCGCTTGACTGTCTGCAATAATGATTTGTTGCTTGTAAAACCACGGTGATTAACTACAGTTTAGCCTCCTGGTTTCATGTCTTATCATGTTTCATCTCACACAAAAGACATTTACAGTCTATTTTCAACTTCAAAGCGAATGCTTCTTGCGTGAGCATTAGGGAAGGCAAATATTTAAGCAGAACCTGCACGGCATTAGCGTCTCTTGATGTTCCCTGCTGAGTGAGGATTGATGGCTGCCTCCAAAGGCAGGTTTTCCCTATTGTTTTATGCACCAGCGATTAATATTTCATGTTCTCACTGTTATATATTTGCTGGCTGGCAGTGACCTACCCCGACAGTGCTTTCTTCATGTCTTACATGTCCAGCTTTTATGCACTTCAATATAGGAAGTGTGACTCTTGGCAGGGTCCTCTGCTCTTATTGAAGCCTCCTGCTTGAGTTTTTTGAATTAAGTTCATCCTGCTGGCGTCGGGGCCGGTGACATGTTCTCCTCCTCCACTGGTACCTCTGTCCTGTCACCTCATGGTTCTCTGCTCCAGCCCGGATCCTTTTGCTGCCCCAGCTTTTGGGTGGGGGCTGCAGGCTGTGCCCTTCACTGCCTGGATGGGGACGGTGGGGCTGGCACAGCGGAGACTGGATCCTGCAGCAGCAAGGGGATGAGGCTAGATCCCGCCCTACTGCAGCCCTGCAGAGATGGGGGGATACGGATCCGGACGAGAATCACAGAATGACAGACTGGTTTGGGTGGGATGGGGGTTTTAGAGGTCATGTAGTATAACCCCTACAATGGCAACTCGAGCAGGTTGCTCAGAGCCCCATCCAACCTCCCCTGCAATGGGGCCAGGGATGGGGCAGCCACCACCTCTCGGGGCAACCTGGGCCAGGCTCTCACCACCCTCAGTGTCAACAATTCCTTCCTTCCCTCCGGTCTAAATTTCCCTCTTTTAGTTTCAAACCATTCCCCCTTGTCCTGTCCCAACAGGCCCCGCTCACAAGTCTGTCCCCATCTTTCTGACAGGCCCCTTGAACTCCTGAAAGGGCTTCAAGAAGATGTCCCTGGAGAAGCTTCTTCTCTCCCTGGTACCACCCTCCGTAGCACTGGTATCACTCCAAGCTCGTCCCAGCGCTGCCATCACCACCCAGCCCCGGTGGGGTGTCCTCTCCCCAGCGCTGGAGGAAGAAACACAGCGTTTGCCCTGGACTCACCAGCACTTCTGCAGCACAACCCCTGGCAACCCCCAACCCTGAGATCCCCAGGCAGGATGAAAAAAGCCCAGGACTAAATTCCCGGGCTGGGAACACGGCACCAGGCTGGCGAGCGCTCCCCTCGACACCAAACACATCGGGAGCAGGAACTGCACGGGACGGCTCTGCTTAACGTCCAGCTCGGAGTTAACTTAATTCCATTCGCAAGAAGAGTAAATAGAGCTCGTTTTAATTTAGATGGAGGGGTTGCCGCGGCTCCAGCTTTTCATTTCGGGAGTAGGGAAGCTGTGGGACGAACGCCAAGAATTTCTGCAAACCCCGCATTTTCTCTGGGGCTCTGGTGGCAGAGGCCGCTTCCGAGGGCACCCGGCGAGGGGCTTCCCAGAGGGGCTGGGAGGATGTGACAGCCTTGAACTGCCTCGTTATTAGACACAAAATAAAGAGCGAAAGGCTGACGGGAGGGAGTAAGCGGCGCTGTCTAATTAAAGAGTTAAAACTCGGCTCGGGAGAGACGCTGGAGCCGTGTTTCTCTGGCGCTGCGCTGCGTTCTTCGGAGATTATTTCAAACCACGTGCGTCTTTTCTGCATCACAGCCTATCTTTGTTCCCCTCTGACGTCTTGAGCTCGGGCTGGTCTTTTGCTGCGCCTGCCAGCGGCGCGGCGGCTCTGCTGGGAAGGAGCTTCTCTGCGCTTGGGAACACGGATCTCGCAGGCATCAAATCCAAAGGAAAGGAGCAAACTAGTTAATCTCAGATTAATTTAAGCCGTTGGCTCTGAGGGGGAAGCAGCGAGGCTCTGACAGGGATGTAACGCAAGCGGGACGTCCCGTGTCTGTCCGTCCGCCCACAGACACAGCTCCCTGCCGTCTGCCCAGACGAGCTAACCCCGATCACGGGGTTTTCCATCCCAGCTGGCAGGACAGAAATGGGGTGGGAGTGCTCTTTTCCCAGGAAGTTTGTCTCAAAGGGAGTGGGATTTGTGGGTGCACTTGTGGGGTGAGGTCAGTGATGGGTCACAGGCTAATGAAGCCCATGAGATACATCCTCCGCCGCCGGCTGGGCCAAGCGGAGTGTTTTCTATCATCCCTCCCTGACATTACCGCATGACTTAGATTGCACTTAATTAAAATAGCTCATTTCACTGATGGCTCCTAAGATGCAAGACTGAAGATTGTCCGGTTTTCCTGTCCAGCCTACGCACAGCGAAGGGGTGGTACCACCCGGGCATGGCCGCTCTGGTGGGGTGTGGGGGACACCAGCGGGGACCAGTCGCCTGTGCTTCTCCAGCTTGGACAGAAACAGACACTGAGGGATTGTGGGTTTGGTGCTTAAAGGGGTTTTGGAGCTCCTGGGTTGTCTGGTGCCCAGGGCATCTGACCTGCCCTGTCCCACAGCTCATCCAGAAGTGAGGTAGAGACCAGCAGCCCTCACAGAGCTGGTCTGGGTGGTCCCATCATCCCACAGTGCTGTGGGGTGGGAGCTGGAAGGCTCTACTGGTGCCACTGGTGGACTTAGACTCTTTATCCACCTCTCAAGGTTCAGAAGGCTGCTGACAGCCCTGTAGAAACTGGTACCGTGGGCCTGATCCTGCCGGTAGAGCTGATGGATGAGTGGGTGGTGCAGTAGGGAGGGCAGGGCTGGGCGTGGGGATGCTGATGGGGCTGAGTTGCTCCACCTGGTTCAGGCATCACCCAGAGGAGGGCTTAAAGGAGGGAGCAGCCAGTCCTTGCCCCTCTTGAGCTGAGCTGAGCTGTTTGAGGACCTCTGTTGATGCTGTGACCCCAAAATCCTCCAGGCAGAGCTCGCTGGAGTCAATAGGAGCAAACCCTCTGCCTGATGGCCCCATTCGGTGAGTGGATCTTGAGCTGAATAGAGCAGCTCCCAAAGATCGGACTAAAACTGAGCTGCACCCTCATCTTAGGCACTTTATTGTGTATTTTAAAAAGTGAACAATAGATGTCGCATAAATGCTGGTAAACACCAGGGTGGGATGTTGGCTGTGGGGTGGGAGCTGCAGTGCAGAGTCCCTGGTCTGGGTGGTGAATCCCATGGGGGAAGGCCCTCAGCAGGGCCCCTGCACCCCCTGCTCTGAAGCTGGGGAAGGGTCTGGAGCAGGAGTGTGGTGAGGAGCGGCTGAGGGAGCTGGGCTTGTTCAGCCTGGAGAAAAGGAGGCTCAGGGGAGACCTTCTGGCTCTCCACAACTTGCTGAAATTCAGGAGGTTGGAGCCAGGGTGGGTCAGGCTCTGCTCCCAAGGAACAAGCAGAAACAGCCTCCAGTTGCCCCAGGGGAGGTTTAGGTTGGAGCTGAGGAACAATTTGTTGCCCTTTGGGGTTGTCCAGGCCTGTCCCAGGCTGCCCAGGGCAGGGCTGGAGTCCCCCTGATCCCTGGAGGGGTTTCCAAGGTGTGGAGATGTGGTGCTGAGGGACAGGGCTCAGGGGTGCCCTGGCAGTGCTGAGGGAGCAGTTTGGCTTGATGGGCTTAAATGTCTCTTCTGACCAAAATATTTCTATGATTCCATAAGCCTGGAGTGTTTCTTGCTTCCAAGGGATTCTGCGGGAGCTGGGCTCCCTGCGACAGGTGAACAGCAGATGAGCACCTCTGCCCCGATGCAGATGGAACTGGGGGAAGTGACTCGAGGCTGCGAGTTGCCAGCACACGCTGAAGGGTCAGACAGGTCGTGTCTTCCATTGGAGCCGCTCACGTGCGCCCGTCGCCCAAATGTGCAAAGCATTCCCTAAATTTCTCCATTTGAGGCCAGCGCCGTATCCTGATGCTTATCAGAGCCGTGGCTCAGATGTGGGCTCTGGGGAGGAAACGTCCTCTTGCAGGCAGCTTCTGTCGAGCCAAAGCACTGCTGAAATCTTCAGACCCGGGCCCACATCGAACCTCGACGTGAGCTCGTGCAGGTGGCCGTTGGAACACGATCGTTTCTACCCAGTATGGCTCAGGATCGGAATTTCTGCTCCGCAAGAGAGCAGAGGGGGAGGTTTCAGATCCCAGCGTCCCAGGAAGGTGGGAGCACCCGAGGAGATCCGTGACCATCCAGAGCTCGGCCTCAGCCAGGTTCCCAGTGCCTCCTGATGCTTCCCAGGCTGTCCCCAGCATCCTGGGGACGAGGCCGTGGCTGGCGCCGGGGGTCCTGCTCCGCTGCCGGCACTGGCGCCCGGCTCTCCCCAGGGAGCCGCTGCAGAGCGGTGCTGGTGCCCACTGGGAGAGTTCTGGCTGCGGGGCTCCAGCCCACGGGGAAAGTTAAATGGCTACAAGCCATAAAGAAGTCTGTAAAATTAGAGACTAATTAGCAGCCACATCGGCTCGCTTCGTACCAGGCTGCGGGGATGGGCGAGTGTGAGATGCTGCTTTGCTCCCCAGCCCGAGACATCGGCTTGTAGCCTGGAGCTACTGACTTGTAATTGCAAAATTAGGGCAAAACAAGTGATTTGTTGCTACAAATGATGAGAGCAAATGGAAAACCCCTCCCAGCAGAGCTCTGATGAGGTGGACATTTGCCTGCTAGTGCCTGTGGTCTGCAGGAGGGGAAGGGATGTGCAGCGGGAGCGTGTCTGTGCCTGAGCATCCCGGGCAGGACCGGCACCGCTTGGTCCAGGTGTTGGCAAAACTGGGCCAGAACTGGGGAGCCAGTTCCGTGTACAGAGCACAGCCCATCGCGATGGATGGACGCGGGCTGGTGCACAGGCTGGTGTCCCCAGCCACAAAATCTCGTCTCCTGCTGCCCCACGGAGGGGTGGGCTGCCATGGCCCCCAGTAAAGGCTCCCACTGCCTCTGCGGTGCCGCTGGCTGGACGTGGGTTGTTTGTTGGTGGATTTGCACGGTTGGTATTTTCCTTTCCCTCCGCTCCAGTTGCGGGCGGCCCTGAGCTGGGCAGCCGCTGAGGCGAGCTGAGCTGAGGACTGTAAAACATTTACCATAGAATCTGAAGAATTTGGAGCAAAACCCCCAAAGAAATTAAGGACAGATGGGTTACGGGGTGGGGGGAAGAAACCCAAATTCCTTCTGCTGCTCAGTGCTTGCTTCTGAGGCAACCCCTCGTCCCCTCTGTGGCTCTTTGCTGGCCACAGGGCTGGTTGGGCATCCTCCTGCGTGCTGGGTGAGCCACCATGGGGACACAGAAACTGTATCTGAGGATGATGCCAGGAGGGGATGATGCCCCTGCAGCAGCCAGGGCCACCTCCGCTCTCTGCCCATGGCTGACCCTTGATGCTTCCCTGGCCCAGGAGGACTCGGGGCTTCCTCTGGAGAGACCCAACATTCCCACCCCGCAGCGGAGCAGAGCCCTGGGCAAAACATCAACTCCCAGAGAGGAGACACATGGCAAGAATTAACCTCCTCCTGCCCTACTTAACAGCTCCTGGAGAGGCTCTGGGGCAAAGCCAAACCCAGCTGGGGCTGCCAGGGGTGTGAGCTCCATCTCCACACCCGTATTTATGGGCCATAATCGCTGGGATTAGGAGCTTTCTGCTCGGGCTGGTGCTGGCACGCTGCCGGGCGCCGCGTCAGCCCCAACACCTGCGTGCTGACTTCAGCCCCTCAACTATTTCTGATGCAACTCTTATTTATTATTTTTTTTTTTTGAGCAAGCTCAATGCTGTCGAACGTGTTAATGGGTAGAAATGAAGCATAATTGTTCCTTTGTGTAAATCCGGCTGGTAGAATAGCGGTGGTTTGACTGCAAAACTGGAACTGAGAACGGGTTGGGGTACAAGTCTGCTGGGCTTTGCCCTGTGCTTTGCCCTGTGCTTGTTGGGAGAGTAAAGCTTCTCCTGTGAGAGCTTCTCCTCGGGGGAGCAAAGCTTCTCCTGCGAGAGCTGCTCATGGGAGGACAATCAGTGTCTCCTCTCACCACAGAGGAGCAGAAACAGGAAGGTGGGGAAACGGTGCATCTTTTTCCCCTCTGAAAGTGCTGTGGGTAATTGCTGTTGTGTAGGGCTAATTTTATTATGGTGTGTTTGATAAGTTCCCATACGCCAAGCTGTGGTAAACGACATCCAGATGAAGCCGATGCTGGCACAGCCGCGGCCGGGCTGGGGAGGAGGAGGGAGGAGTGTGTGCGCGGATGCAGCGCTCCAGATGCAAACAATAAGGCCAACGGATCTTGATTTCATCTGTCAAGTAATTGGGCTGGAAGTCTGTGCATGCTAATGACTCCACATCAAGCGGCTGGGGGCTCAGATGTGACCCATCCCGCTCTGTGGGGAGAGTGGGGGGCTACAGCCCGCGGTGGCCGTGATGAATATCCCCCAGATGTTAGCCCATAGGGGAAGTGAGACCCACATGGATGTTATTAATAATGCCAAAGATCTGAGGTTAAAAATGACCGCGGGGCGTTCACATGAGCCCCGGGATGGTGGGTCCCGTGGGCTGGTCCTGCTGCGGGGGGCAGTGGGAGAGGGGCTGGAGGGGCCTGGCCTCATGTCCCGGCTCTACGCGTGGTGCTGGATGAGCTGGGTGAGCACCATGGGGGCTCCCAGCACCAAAGTGCTCCTCAGCACCTCATTGGACAGCCCTGGATGCTCTGGGGAGGCAGAGGGTGCTCTGAGGAGCTTCAGTAGCAGTGAGAGTTAAAGGTGGGGATGACATGAGAGATGCAGAGATGCCCTGGAAGGTGCAGCCTCCTCCTAGACCTGTCCCTGTTTGGGGGGCTGTGAGCAGCCAGCCTCAGTGTCTGAGCTCCTGCAGGGGTGGGGATTCCAGCCCTGCCCTGGGCAGCCTGGGCCAGGCCTGGACAACCCCTAAGGGCAAGAAATTGTTCCTCAGCTCCAACCTAAATCTCCTCTGGGGTAACTTGAGGCCAGTTCCTCTTGTCCTGTCCCTTGTTCCTTGGGAGAAGGGACTGACTCCCACCTGAAGGGGATGCTGGTGGGTACCATGAGCCCATGTGGAGCGATGCTGCTCCGAGGGCCCTTGGGGCAGCTCTCAGGCAGCTGAGCCTCAGGTTTCCGACGGCTTCGCTCCCAGCTCCATCTCTCCCAGACATGGCAGAGCCCGGATGATTTGCCTGAAAGCTCCTGTCGTCGGCTCGGCTCCAGACAAAGCCCCGACTCCTTCCTGCGGAGCCAGTGAGCGCTGACCTGCTTTTTTTGGGGAGGGGATGGAGCCCGTGGGCTCACGTCACGCGTGTGGGTGCCTGTGCTATAGGAACTAGATGCCTGTCGTCCTCGCCACCAAGAGGCTTTTGGCTCTAAATGGAGCATTTTCCCTGCCGTGTGTGAGCTGGGAGAGGCCGGGGTACTGGGACCCAGGATCCGAAGGCTCTTGAAGCGCGTCGGGCAAGTGCTCGCAGTGCCCCAGCACCTGCAGTTTATTGGTGCGGGAGGTATTGCAGCCCCGGGGCTGCAGGAACGCGTGCGTACCCCGCGCCCTCTCCCACTTTGGAGCTTTTCCAGCCTTTCCCCGCCGATTGCTTCAGCATGTGCCGTGCAGATGATGAGAGACGAGCGGGACCAGCCCTTTGCCTGCTGGCAGAAGGCACGGCAGCCAGAGCCGGACTCTGCCCTCGCACCGACAGCAGATCCCGGTGCCCACCGGTGCTCCCTGTGGCTTCATTCCGCTCGCCTCTCCTCGCTCCCAAAGCCTTGCCGGAAAATGGGTGTTTTTCACCCGGAAAGCGGGGTCAGGGCACCTTTGGTGAGGGCACATGATGGGTGTCACCATTGGGGCAAAGAGATTATTAGCTCGTTATACTCATCACCCGGTTCATTATCTCTTCATTAGCTGTTGTTAATGGTGCAATGTTTTGCTGTCAGGGAGCTTGGGGAGCTAAGACCCGAATAGATAACGCAAACAAAGAAAATGCGTTACCCTTCCCTGTATGTGACGTAAATGGTGGGAAATGGAGCCTGTGTGATGCTGGGGGGACCTGCAGCAGCTGCCCCGGGCCCGGGGCTGCCCAGCATCGACTGCAGGATGGATGCAGGGAGAGTTCTAGGCTGGCCCAGGGAGGGGAACCGTCCTATTCTTGTCAGGATTCTGACCCAAAGTAGCAATCTGATCCTTCTGCTACTACTGAAAAAGTTCTGAAGTTCAGATTTTTATCACATTAAGCTCTGGAATCCGCGTTGCTCGCAGCAGAGGAGCAGGTTTTGCTGGGGGTACAGCTGGCTGGGGTTTAATCCAGTGCTTGGTTTTGCCGCCCTCATCAACACCACATTTTTTTTCCCGCTATTTTCAAAATCCAACCGACTGGCTGACAGAAGGACACTTGGGAGCCTCCCTCCTTGCTGGGAGCCTTTTGAACTCCGCTTTTCTCCCCCATCTCATTCGAGACATTTTCTTTAAAACTGTGCTTTGCGTTATTGCTCGGCTCTGCTCCAGATGTTCCAGTGCTCCATCCCACACCTTCCTCTCCCTTTGGCCACTGGATCTTTGGCTGAAGCAGAGCCAAATGAAAGGTACCCCCACCTGTGCATGGAATTAGCCAGAGCTTCATAGACTCGTAAACATGGCCATCTGCGCCCAGTGACATTATTTTTTAAAGGCAAACAAGCACAACAACCCTCTACCCCCAAATGGGCTTGGGATTTAAAAAAAATAGAGGAAACATAAACCAATTTGCTTGGAAAAAAGCTGCTTTCCCCAGAGCTTGGGCACAATGGCACGGAGCTCGTGGGCTGCGACTCAGGGGAAGCCAGCGTGCCGCAAGCGAGCGGCGAGGATGCTCGATTGGGAACAGTCCTGCGCGCTTCCCGGCTGGTTTGGGGAGTGGCTGGAGAAATAATTCTCCAGCTCTGCCCTCTGAGAGGATGAGCTGCGCCTGTTCAGAGCTGGCTCTGCAGTTCCTCTGTTGTGGGAGAGCTTGGCTGGGCTCCAGCTCTCTAGAGAGTTTAGCACCGTGGTGCCCGGAGTGGGTTCAGGGCTGGCATCTCTCCCTTGCCACCAGCATTTTGTGGGGTGCTGGTGCACCTTCCAGGCTCCCCAGCCCCACACCAGTGCTATCCCAGGGCCTTTGGAGCAGCCCCTCGCCCAGCAGCAGGGGAAATGCAATGGCAACATGACCCAAATGGAATCCACCTCTTTTTTTTTTTTTTTTTTTTTTAGGCTAAAAAAGGTGGGAGTAAACCACAAATTGACCTTATTGCCAGCTTGTTGTGGATGCATTTTGGAAAAAAATTAAGGAAATACAGTTTATCATGTTATTTTATCTGCCAGACTGGCCTTGTTCTAGCCATGCTGCTACCAGAGCTGATGGATTTGGGGCTGCCCAAGGTGCTGTGGGTTGGGTCTCACCTGCTGTGGCCAGGAGAGGTTCCCCTGAGTTCACCTCCTCCCTTGGAGCTGAGCTGATGCCACATCCCCCCTTCTACCAACCCAAAGGAGCTGGTGCTATTGATTGAGACTCACAGATAAGTCCTGGGTGGTGAAACACCCGATAGCTGTGCTCACAGATATATTGATGGGTTGCTCAGAGCCTTTATTGCGATGCTTTCCAAGCACATTAAAGATACATCTATTTGGCATGTAATTAACTCTAAATGAGATCAGCAATGAACATGTAATTACCGTTCCTCTGCGCTTGTAGAGAGCAGGTAAGCAGTTGTCAGGAGAGCCCTGGCTGGTCAGTCAACTGCTTCTCCTCGGAAGGATGGAGCAGAGATGCAGAAGTCACTGCAGGGGCTGTGGGAGTGTTGGGGAGGGGGATGGCGCTGATAACAGAGGGGCTGATGGTGGGACCTGAGATCTTTCTCCTTGCCTGCCCAGGAAAGGCAGAGGTGCCCTCGGCTTGTGGCTCTGATAAACCCAACGGGGACTTTGCCACCTCCACAGCACTGAATCCACCTTGCCCCCAGGCTTTTGGGGCTGCAGACCCCCCTGAAACAGCCACTGGGGTGCTGGGCACGGCGTTGAAAGTCCCACTGCAGCTGGATGGGCTCCAGGCTGCTGCCTTTGGCTGAAGCCACCTGCAAACAGCGAGGTCTCCCTGCGTGGCATCGCTGGCTTCTTCAAAAGGGGACTTTCTCTGCTGAAAATGGACTTGTTACCTCATAGATCTAAGCAGGACAGAGAAATCTCCCTGCTTCCATAGCCCTGTGTGACCAGACAGTGGGTAACAGCAAACTAACCACAAAAAAAAAAGTGCTTTTGTGCCTCCTCTTCCCTGTAATTTTTTTCTTTTTTTAACTCTCAGGATGATGTGAAACTAGTGTCACTTTTGCGTCTTTGCCCAGGAGGGCACCGATAAGGGAATAATTGCAGAGTTTGTGTTTGTGTGGTCAATGAGAAGGAAAGTGGGGCTGAGGTGGGACTGGGATGCTGTGCAGAGGATGTCTGAGTGCTCTAGATGGCACAGTTTGTGTCCTGGGGACAGAGGTGCGGTCAGCGAAGGGCTGTCTCCGATACTCCACTGCTCTGCCTGCTCTAATAAAAATCACACTGGTGGTGTATATTATTTTTTTAAATCGAAGCTTTAAAAAGAAGAAAGAAATCAGTGGGTTTTGGCTGCTTTAGCCCCTTATTGGGATTCTTTAAATCAAAAGCAGAAATAGAGGGAAGGCTCCTTCTGTAAGTCCAGCTGGCCAGGAGCCAGCCCTGTCTGTGCTGCTGCGAGGGGGCAGAGCTCCCCGGGCTGGTGAGGAGGCAAAGGGTGGCTGGGGAGGCTGTTGCCCCACTGGGACCTCCAAAATCCCATTATGAGAAAAAGATGGAGCTGGTGAACTCGCATCTCTCCTGGGCTGATGGAGGGAGTGGAGACTTGCAAGGGCTGCGGGTCTGGGCAAAGCCACGTGCTGCCAGCACCGGCTTTTTCACCTTCTGTGAGATGCCATCACCGTTTGGTCGCCTGCACCACCGTGGGAAGGTGCATCGTGCTGGGTAACCACCTCCTGCTGTCTCGTGGGGTGTTCTGCAGGGCCTGACGCTGGGGGAATTGCCTTCCGTGCCAAAACCCTTGCTCCTGGGATGCTGCTCCCTTCCCAAGACAGGAGGAGAGTGGCTTTGCCCTGTTCCGTGCAACCTCCGCAAGGCTCAACCCCCAAATCCCGGTGGAGACCAGGCTGGAGCGGGAAGCTAGGGTGGCCAAATGTTGCGTTGGTGTCTGGGGACAGCACGTTTGGTGCAGTTGGTGTTTTTGTTGTGCAAACGCTTCGCCTCCTCCCCGAGAGGGGCTGTCTCCAGCTCGCCGGTATTGTTATAGCTACGGGCAATTTTTTCTGTGTTCGAGTTTTGCAAAACCATATTAAGAAAAATCTCGCCCTGGTGCTGCTGGCTCTCCTCCAGGCTGGAAATTGCATTCCCCTGCTTGAAATTCCTCCCGGAGTTTCAGATGGAGAATGTACAACTTCACTTTCCATCTCGAGCTGCTTGTCACACATTTTAATAACAGGGGCTGCGCTACACCCCAGAGGTGGCCGCGCGCCAGGAGTTTGAAGGGAACCCGTCGGAGCGGTTGCGGTGAGGATTTGGATGGCTGGGGTGGTGCTGGAGCTGTGGCTCAGCCCCAGCCCTGGTCCTTCCTTCCCACCCTCCCCCTCAGCCCAGCTCAGCCTCCTGGGCCAAGGACAGAGTTTGTGGGTTCGTTTTCCATCCTCTGCGTGAGCCCGGTGATGGGTTTGGCGGTGTCTCCGTTGCCCCAGGTGGTGGGACAGTCGGTCTGGAGGGGATCGGTTCTGCTGCACCACAGGACCTGTGATCCCAATTAGAGGGAGACACATTCTCCTCGTTTGTGCTGGAATCCAGCTTGGCTGGCCCTGGGGAGCTTGGGCAAAGCCCCAGTTGTCCATTCGGGGTTTCTCCCGCTGTAAAACCTGCCTCTCCCCATCAGCAGGATCAGTGCAAAGCTCCCCCTTCCCCCATTATGTTGAGGATGGAGTTTTTATTTCAATATCCACTGGATAAACCTCAAATCTTGTCAGGTCCCTGGGGAAAGGGTGCTAATGCCACAGGCCAGCTGAGCTGGGTGACAAGGGACCAATCTTCTGAAGGGGACCACGGCGGGGTGTCACTGACAGGGATGCCAGTGGCATCCCTTGTCCAGATGACTCCAGAGTCCAGCTCCTGGTGGGGAACACAGCTTGGAAATCCCATCTCCTCAGCTGGAGGCGCTCTGTTGCTTTAGGAACGGTCACGGGGCTGTTCTTCCAGCCAGTGTCACCGTGCCAGGGGCTCAGACATCCCATCTCCTGTGGTACCCACCTCCCTGGGGACCTGGACACCTGTATCCCCCGGGATGGGGTTCTCGTTCCTGGGCTGTGGGCGCTGCCTTCCCTCTTCCTGAGCTCCCTTTTACGGATTGCTCTTTGAACCCGAGGAGTTGTGCCGTAGTTGTAAAACACGCCACCGTAATCAGGGAAACAGCCTTCCTAATTGGATTGGAACGGCCCGGAGTAATTGGCTGTTTGGGAGCAGCCGTTTCGAATCAAGCTGTGCGCGCCTTAATAAGTTTGTTCGCCTTTATCAGCTTGGCAAACTCCGCTGCGGAGCTGACCTGTTAAGTGATCTCCCGTGTTTCTAAAACATTTTTCATCCCCACTGATCCCTTGAGCCTTTTCTTTCTTTCTTTGTAATAACAAACTTTGGGAAATCCCAGAGCACCCACGCTGCGGCTCCTGCCTGCGAAGGGGTGGGGGGCTCCGGAGGAGAGGCTGGGTCAGGGCCTGGGGTGGCTGTTTGGGGTACTCTGGCTGGTTTTAGAATCACAGGCTGGTTTGGATGGGAAGGGACCTTTCAAGGTCTTCTAGTTGAACCGTTCTGCAGGCAGCAGGGACATCTGGAACTAGAGCAGGTTGCTCAGAGCCCCGGCCCAATCTCCCCTGGAACAGTTCCAGGGATGAGACAGTGATCACCTCTCGGGGCAATGTCCCCATGGATTTATACATTAGCAGAGAGAATGTTCTCTGGGGTTCAAAGCACTCGAGCCCCAGCCAGGGGCTGAGGAAACAGTGATAGAGTGAGTGAAGCTCCCAGCGCTTGCATCTCATCCATCAGGGGTCGGAAACGCGGAGGCTCCCTCCACATCCGCAGTGTCTGCTGGCAGCCCATCCATAACACCCGGGACAGCCCCAGGCACTTTCATCTGCTTCTGCCGGCTGGAAGTGGCCCTGGGGACCGGCTGTGCCCCGGGGGTGCCCGTGAGGCCACTGCCACCAGCCCCTCTGGGGCTGTGGGGGCCACCTGAGGGTGCAGAGCCCTGATGCCAGGGCTAATGCAGGGAACAGGGCAGGATCTTTTGGCAGGATCACCAAACTCTGGGAAAGCCGCGCTCTCTGGTGGGTGGTGTTATTGGAGCTGCAGATGAAGATGTGCCAAGGGAGGGGGAAGGCACGTGGCACCCTGGCAGAGGACAGGGGATCGGAGAGGCACCAAGCATAGAATCATAGAACAGGTTAGGTTGGTAAAGATCTTTGAGATCATGGAATCCAACTGTTCCCTCATCCCTGCCAGGGCACCACTGAGCCCTGTCCCTCAGCACCACATCTCCACCCCTTGGAAACCCCTCCAGGGATCAGGGGGACTCCAGCCCTGCCCTGGGCAGCCTGGCACAGGCCTGGACAACTGTTGCAGAGAAGACATTTACAACCCCAGGACCCTTAGCTGCACCTCACCAGACTTGGTTTTCTTGACCCTCCTGCAGGCCCACTCACCAGCTCATCCAAGCTCACGTTTTGTGCCTTTTTCCCCAATTTTGAAGGTAAGAAGAAGGTGCTCTTCTTCCAGCAAGAGCTGTGGGAAGGGGTTGCCAGTGCCAAAAGTCACCATTCACCCTGGGCAGCCCCAGCCCTGCACTCCAGAGGGATCCCCCTGTGCTGAGGATGAGGAGGGTGGCTGGGCCGGGCTGTGCTCCCCGTCCTGCCTTTCCCGAGCCTCCCTGGCTGTGTTTTGACAGAAGTTTGTGGAAATGGAGCTATTCCTGCCAAATGTTTCCATTTTGACAAATTGGCATTTTCCAACAACAACACTCCCCCCCTTGCCCCAGCCCAAACAGGGAGCTGGAGCCGTTCCCATCCGCTCTCGCCCGGAGTGAAACAGTTCCTATTTCTAATCGCTTACGTAAACCCAACAAGAGCTGGCAAGTGCCGCGCCGCAGACCTTGGATGCGTTTTTATTTATCAAACCGCTCCCGATAACAGATTCGCTTCCTCGTCGTCATCTTTCTTCCTCGTCGTTCCCTGGGGAACCTTCCTCGCGTTGCGAGCTGGAAGGAGCGCCAGCCGCGCTCGCACGCTGCTTTCCTCTCGCCGAAAAGCTCCCGTGCGGTTCGGGCCCCCGGGCAGCCAGCGAGCGCCAGCCACGAGAGGGCACAAAGCCCCGTCCTGCTGCCACCCTGCAGCCCAGCCGTGCTACAGCTGGGCCACCCTGCACTCCTGTCACCTTGCCACCCTGCAGCCCAGCCGTGCTACAGCTGGGCCACCCTGCACTCCTGTCACCTTGCCACCCTGCCACCCTACAGCCCTGTCACCCTGCAGCCAGGCTATGCTACAGCTGCGTCTCCCTGCAGTCCTGACACCTTGCCACTGTGCCACCCTGCAGCCGTCCTGAAGTTGTGTCACCCTGCAGTCGTGCTGTCATGCATCCGTGGCATCATGGATCTGTCACCCTGCAGCAGCAGGGACATCTGGAACTAGAGCAGGTTGCGCCATACCGTCATGGATCCATGTCACCCTGCAGCCATACCTTCATGGATCCATGTCACTCTGAAGCTATGTCACCCTGCAGCAATGCCTTCACAGATCCGTGTCACCCCGCAGCCTGGCTGTCGTGCAACCAGGAAACTTCGCAGCCGTTGCCACCCCAGAGCGGTGCCGTGGTGCGAGGGTGCAGGGTGCGGCTGTGACACCAGGCAGCCGCGTGGGACCGTCGCTACCTTCCGATGCAACTCGCCTCCGATCTCAGGCCACGGATCTCCCCCTCCCCGCCATGCTTCCCAAAGACTCAAGAGATCTAATTATAAAAAAGAGCTAATTACATTAATCAGTTAATTAAGACACCACTGATTTCAGATGCAGAAGAGGACGGCTTTAGTGCAAGGCTGGGTATCAGCCTCGTTGTGTCGAGGCAGCGTGAGCCCCAGGAGTGTTTCGATGAACCCGCAGAGTGTTCCGGCCACGATGGCCCCATGCGACCCTCCCAGGGCTGGAATTTGGCTATTTTGTGTTTGGTGACGGCAGAAACGAGCTTGGACAGTGTCATTGCTGCACCTGAGGCACGAGCCTGGCACCCAGTGCCATGGGGTCCGGCTCCCACGTGTCATCGACGCCGCGGTACCAGACAGGATTTATTTAGCACCCAGGGAACGGGGTTTCCCCAGCAGCCTCAGGAAAACCACCTCACCCCACCCCACCCCACCCCCGTCAGACACGGCTTTTAAATCGCAACCCCGAAATTGCTGCTTTTGGGGGCTTATTTTGGAAGGTCCAGAATAACGGGTGGAAACCCAGGACTGTCCTTCCCATCGCCAATGCTAAATCCACGCGAGTGGGGGTTGCGTTTCCACGCCTGCAGTCTAATTAGCGCTGCTGCTCCGCACACCGCTTGCTAATTGCGTGGCGCTGGGTGACGGTTCGTTATTTCCAGCCCGGTGCTTGCCCGGGATCCCGCACGGCTGCCGAGTCGCAGCCTCCGCTGCGTGGTGCGAGGGGCTGAAAACACCCAATGCAACCCCGGGAATTATAAACTAGGCGGGAGGGGGAAAGGAAATCAAATGGGAAAATATGGGAAAAGGTGGGTAAACGTGAGAAATTGTGAGGAAATATTGAAAAACATGAGAAAATATGGAAAATCATGAGGAATAAATGGGAAAAAGCATCCCCCCCCAGGTGCACCGGGAGCGTTTCGCTCCGCTGTGGCTCCTGGGAGGGGGCAGCTCCGGCACCCGGTGTGGTGGGGTGCTAGGGGGTGCCCCGCTCCCCCGGGGAGTATCCCGGCGGCGCCCCACGCGTGTGCCGCTTCCCTCCGCTCCTCGGCTCCGTCGGGGCGTTGCCGG
>VWZK01003041.1:0-57344 GCA_013396935.1 Baryphthengus martii | reverse complement strand
CAGCCCCGGCTCTCCGCCCTGCTTGGGGAAGGGGCTGGGAGCCGGTTGGGTGGGGCTGCTGCCGAAGCTGGAAGCACGGGAACCGGTCCCCGTGTGTCCCCCTGTCCCCGTGTGCCCCCCACCCCACAGCCCAGCTGGTCAAGGGCAGGTGGCTGGCATCAGAAATTTGCTCTTCTTTTATTAGTAAATTGTCCAGGCTTTGCGATTTTAACCTTTACCATTTTCTTCTTGGCCGTCCCACCGTTTTCCCCACTGGGTGGGTTCCTTTAGGAATTATTTTATTTGAGTGGCTTATAAACATAAAGGGAGCGCGCGGAGCTCAGCTCGCGAGGCTTGATCCCGGCTGCGCGTCGAAGGAGCGAAGGCAGGGGAAGGGTAGGATGGGATCGCTTGGATTCCTCGGTAGGTTGGTGTCAAAAGGGCAGAGCCGTATTGATTCAAGGGAGTTGTTTAGTTTTTGAGGCTTGCGATGGAATTGAACTCTTCAGGCGATAAAGCTTTCGGAAGAGCAGCTACTGTGCATGTGGTGTCTATTAAATCCCCGTCTCCTGGCCAACTCCGACGCGGCCGGGCCAAACGGAGTCGGAGCGCAGAGTCCCTCGAAGGCAGTGAAAGAATCTGGTCCGTTAGTTTGAAGAGAGGCCAAACGTGTAGATTTATAAAAGCGCGGCGGTGTTCTTGGGGAAAACATCTGAAAATAATAAAAGGAGTAGCTCTCCCTGTCCTTCCTGCCGCTCCATCCTCTTCTCCCCAAGCCCCGCGGGAATACTGGATTTCTTGTGTGCTCTTCATGTTTCTCGGTGTTGTTTTGGGGGGAGGTTGCAACTTTGCAACCTTTGCCAGAATAAGAACCTGTGAAAAATCAGCGTGTTTAGCGGAAAGTGTAATTTTAGTGGTAATTTTACCCGCAGAGTTTCAGCTCTGCGAGACCACATCTGGACTGTAAAGTTATTGACTTAACTCACCTTCAAACGCAGTAAGTAGAGCACTTATTTTTATGACTGTATTAATATCGCCGTGATTTATTTGCTCATTTCTCAGTGCCGTTGGTATCTGCGCCGCTCGAGAAACAATAACGATGATAACTAATCTTTTTTTTTTTTTTATTTTTCTGGGTGAGGATTACGAGATAGAGCTCGCTTGGTGGAGCGGGAGTTTAATGACCGCGAGCACGTAATTAAAGTGTGGAAGATGAAGCGCTTTCATATCGCTCGCCGTAGTCCGGCGAGACGTCCGCGGGCTGGACCGCAGCGAGAGAAGAATAAATAAATCTTCGTTTGGGATTGCTGTGGAAGTGAGTTTTTAGTGCTGGAAGTGCTTGCAGGGAGCCTGGCCTGGTACCAGGGAGATGTTTTAAGATGATTCTGCGTGTGGTTACGGTAAATTTGGAGAAATCGAGCAGAGAAGGTTTTCGGTGCGGCCAGATGCAGCGCAGGGAAGGGTCCGCTGTGCTGGGGGGGAAGCTGTATCCTTTCTAGTGAGGAAAAAAAAGATTTCTAGACATTTTGCTTTAATTCTGCATAGAGTTTAAGTGTGTTTTCAATCACACGTGCAACTCTTTTCCTTAGTTTCCTCTTCTCTTTGCCTCTCTTGTTTTGTCTTCTTACGAGACCTTGCTATACTGAGAATTCTATTTTTTTTTTTTCCCAGGAAATCCAGACAGAGCTAAATGTTTAAAGCTGGGGTGTATTCGTTTGGAGGAGTTGGACAGAAGTTCAGGTTTTTCCAATGAATATCTCAAAGTGGTGTAAGGATTTTTAAAATAGTTGAACTTGCTAGGAAACCAAAATTACACCAACTGTGTCTCACGCCAAGATATTTGGCCCGAAGGCACCTGTAGGTCGTTGCTTGTCTTAAGTAAATGGGGGGAGAAAAACAAGAAGAAGTTCCTTTGGAAATATCATCACAGGATTATTTTGTTCTTTCTTGGTCATTTGGTCCTGAGACGATTTCACTGTTGTGTCAGGAGTATCTGCTGGTCGGTGCTGAGCAGTTTCCCTTGTAACTTAAGTTACTGACTGGAACCATTTATTCTTACTGGAGTGTTTTATTCAGCCGTTGGACTCGATGATCTTAAGGGTCTCTTCCAACCTAAACGATTCTATGATTTTCTTTAAATCTGAAATAGCCCCAAATCCCTCTTTTGGAGTAGCTCTTTTTGCTAGCAAGAAGAAAACGTTCTGCAAAAGCAGCAAGAATCTCGTATGAAATTCCTTGAGTTACTGCAGGTTTAGCTAATTATAAGAAGATTAAACACCTTTTCTAGACTGCAACATAAATTACCTAATGGATAATCCAAGCGTGACGTGACATTTTATCCTAAAGCAAAACACAATTTTCATTTTTTTTGGCACTCGGCGCTGCTGAAAATAAACCTCAGTAAAAAGGTGGTGTTGGTGTGTCTGCCGCTCTGCTCACCCGGTAGTTTTGGGAGGTGCAAGTGGCCTGTTTGGGAATCTGTCTGCCTGTCGGTCTGTCTGTGTGTCTGTCTGCTTTATGGGAATGTAGATGAAGGCAAATGGGAAGAATTTAACCGAATCTGAGTTGTCTGCCAGTGGTATTTAGAACTTCACTGCAAAAATGTGAAGAGCTGCTCGGTGTGGCAGCACGGGGCCAAATCCTGCCCTCGGCTCTCATGAATTGAGAGAACCCGCACTTTGCGGGGGGAGTCGCTGCGGGATACAAGGGGGTGACCCCCACTGTGGCCACAGAGCACCCAGGAACTTCTTCGGGCAGAGTCGGGGTCCCAGGCGGCGTTTGGGGTGTTCGGGGGGGGTTGCATTTCATCCGATGCCTTCACGAGCGGGGCTGCAGGCTCGGTGCTCGGGCGAGCTCTCCGGCAAACGCCGCTCTGCTCCGCTGGCGACATTTCGGGGCCGTAGTTGAGATCTTTGCACAGGGTTGTTCCCTTTTCTGTTGCCAGAACGGGGCTTTTTTCCCCACACGGCCGCTCGACGTTGCTTATAGGTTCGGAACGCTCCGTCTGCCTGGCACCGTACTTGGGCTGTTCTGGTGCTGGGGGGAAAGGGGCAAGAGACCTGGTGGGTAATGGTGAGTTTAGAGCATGGAGGTGGTGCAGGGAAGGGGCTCTGCAGGTGCTGAGTCACATAAAAGGGAGCTCGGGGCAATTCAGCCTGATGTAGCTTATACAAAGAACAGCTTCCTCGTCTCCATCCACCAAAAGTTTGCAGCAACATCAGCTCAATGCACCACTTTGCCTCTGTCTTGTATTTCCTCGTGTGATCTAAGACCGAGTCCGTCTTTTCCATGTGCTTTTCCTGCTCTTTTTCCAATAGAGTTGCCCAGGAACAGGGCTGGGCCAAGGCTCACAAGGACCCTTCATGTCCCTGAGTGGCTGCAGGAAAGCAGCAGTGGGGTTGTGCTCGGTGAAACCGCGCCCTGGGTGATGGTGTGTGCTGGATTGCTTAGGAACTGTAAAGAATTCCTTATTTTCTTACAGTTTGGGACAAAAGTAGTAGAAAGTACTACAGGATGGCTACTAACACTTGGTCAGTGCTTCCAGGTGAGTGGCCAGGCTGGAACCCTGTGGCTGGCTGCGGTGGCATCGCCACCGAGCGTCCTCCAGCGCTGAGCAGCAGAACCAGGGCTCTGAGTTCTCTTGGAGGCTGAATCGAGCTTTTCATTGTCGTCTCCCCTTTTGATCGGGTGCAGGTTTGCGTGCTGGGGGAGGAAGTGTTCCTGGGGCTCGTCACGCTTTACACTGCGCTTCCGTGCCTGCGGTGAACGGTGCTGGGGGGTGTCCCAGCTTGGGAGCATCGCTGGGTGCCCAGGGGAGGGGGACGGTTAGCAGAGAGCTGCTACATGTGATGGGGTGGTTTTGGTTTGGTATGTTGTGTTTTTGTGTTGTGTTTTTTTTTTTCCCCTCCTTCAAACCCATTCATGGGAGCTAATAATGTTCTTGAAAGGCATCCAGGGTTTCTTGAGCCAGACTTTGTTATCTCCAAACCTTGCAACCCCGAAGCCTTTGAGCGGCAGGGAAAGGACGGCTCCGGCGCTGCTCTTTTGACTTTTGCTGTGAGTGTTATTGGCAGTTGAAAAGTAGAGCTAAGTAGATGCCCGGAGGGGTTTTTGTGTGTGTTGTGATTGTACAGACAGATCAAGACACTCTATAGCGCGAGCTGTTGAATAAAACCCGACGTTTTCAGCTCCTCTGGAGTCACCAGGCTGCGTTTTGGCACGGAGCTCGGATCCCCTTCCAGGGAGAGCTTTTCACGGCCACATTTAAGAAATACATAGGTGGGAAGAGACAAAAGAATCTTGTGAGGAGTCAGATGGCGATGCACCCAGACCTGCTCCGGGACATTATCTTTATTCATTGACACCGGCTAATCTCTTCTCCTGACAGACTCGCGTTTCAGCGCTCCCTGCCTGAGAGCGGCCCTTGTTTTGCCTGGTGCATTTGCAGAAACTCAGTCCTGCAATGTGCTTCTTGGGTTTATTACTTCACAATCTCTTCTTTTTTCTTTTTTTTTTCTTTTTCTTTTTAACTTGCATTACAAAAATAAGGCCTTTTTGTATCAGCTTCCCCTATCCTCACCCTTGCCTTTGGAAAATAAATCCTGAAATGCAGGAAACCTGAGAAAAAGCTGTAATTTTGTAACTATGAGGATGATGTTTTGATGCTTTTACTCAACACACAATACTTCGGACTTGCTGTTAGACAAATCTTATCCATGCACAGAGAGGGACTCTGTGTCCCTTTTCTATCTATTTATACAATGTTTTAGTCCCAGCTCTACGCTTAGGACGGGGCCTAAGTGCTGTGCGTGTCCCCGTAGCAGCCGGACAGGTCTCCCCTTGTTTCACTGCTCTCCACCCACAGCAGCACCAGGAAACAATCTGGGAGACGTGCAAAGTTTGGTCTTCTGCAAACTGCTTTCACGTGGGATTAAAAATAGCTTTTACTGCCACGATGAGGAATTAACATTTGAAACCGTTTAACGGGATCCTGGGGAGATAGGATGGAGGGCAGACGAGAGGGGCTGTGCCTGCCTTGTTTAGGGGGGTCTTCCCCCCCAGCCCCGGCACCGAGTCGGCGATGGGGCGAGGAGCACGACTTGGCCCTCCTGCCCCCCGTTTTCACGCTGACGTTATTCCCTCGCCGTCAGGCGGCAGCTCCCGAGTTTTGTTCCCGATCCAAAGCCCGGGAAGTGCTTCTTGCTGATACAAGCAGGTTTGGGAGTCTGAATTTCAAGCCTGGCTCAGCTGCAAGGCAAGAATCAAGGCGGGTTATTGCGCGTGTCGTTCCACAGAGAGCGTCAGGCTAAAGAGATTAAAGCTGCGTGTTAAGTGTTGGCTGCGAAGTTTTTTATGATTATTTTTTAATTTTTTTTTTTTTTTTTGGATAAAAGCTGTGACTTGTGGAGTGGAACGAGTGGCGGCCTTCCCAGCTGAGGAATGCTTTCTCTGGTCGCTGTCTCTTTTGAAAAAAACGCTGGGTTTATATGCAGGCTGTGCAGTGGGGTGTGCAGCAGGAACCCAAGTTTCTAAAGGATTTCAGGTCTGCCAGTGTTGCTATCCCAGACACCCCAAATAAATCTATAAAGCTGGGTATCCAGAAACCACGAGGCTGGCTTAAAAAAAAAATAATTAAAAAACTCAGTATTACGTGGACCAATAACTTGGGAAAATACTTCTTTATTCACACCCGTTTTCTCGTGTTCCCCCGGTTACTCTTTTGCGGCCTTGGAAATTTAAACGTATGAACATGGGCAGGAGTTTATCACCTCCATGTAAATCCAGAGAACTTGGAAAAGTTGTGAAATATCATGAAAAGTTCACAAACAGCAGTGAAAGCTGCAGGGTTTCTGTTAGTTGAATTACTGAGGGGCTGGAAAAATTGTCACCGCGGAGTACGAGAGAGTTTTGGAGTTTCTTCTTAAAAGCATTTTTTTCCTAGATTATTTTTAGATGCAGACAGTGACAGAAGGTGGAAAAGGCCGGTGGATTTAGAGGGTGCTTTTATGCAAGGAGAGACTATTACTTAAGAGAGTTCAAAGCTTATTTATAAAACAGTAATTACCGTCCCCTGGGACGGAAGCGGGCAGCTCGCGACGCGTCGAGGAGGGGGTTACAATAGTTAATTGGCAAATATGCTTAAAAAGTTCTTCCTGACCTTTTAAAAAAAAAACCTTTTTTTTTTTGCTGCAACAGGCTGGGGCAGAGATTGAAAACCTGCCTAATGAAAGGCCAGGTTTAATACCAGGACTTAGCTCTAAATGGCTTTTCAAAGGGCTTTGCAAATCCTCCTGCTCAAGGAGCCTGCCGGCGTCGGAGGGACGCTCCTGTGTCCTGCAGGGCTCGGGGAGCTGGGTGAGCCCAGAGGCTCCTTCCCCACATCCCAGCTGTCAGGATGGGTGGAAGGGCTCGGGGATTGCCCAGCCACCAGCCTGGAACCCCTTGGGATGCTCTACTCTCCCCACAGCCGGGTCTTCCCACTACTGCCTTTCTCCAGGGAGCGTCTTGGATGGCGCAGTTTGATTCCTGCCCCGGCTCTCCCGCTACATTTCAGCCCCGCAGCGAGGACCGAGCTGGAGAGCGAGATGCTCCGAGTGCCCCAGCAGTGAGGAGGTGCGGCGAGCCCGGCTGGCCTCAGTCAGCCCTGCCTGGGGTGCAGAGCTGGGCCAGGCAGCTCTTCTGGCCGTGCCCTCCTTGGGCATCTCATCTACCCAGGGGTGGGCAGCGGAGGAGCTGTCGGAGCTCTTGTCTCTCCCTCTGCACCTCCCACCGCATTTTTCTGGTGCGTTTGTTTAGCAATGTATTAAAGTGAGGAGCAGAGGGATGTTCTGGATGGATTTCTGCAGGTCTTTGAAAAGCACTTGGTTGAAATCCTGGCAGATGCAGGGTGGAGGCCGGTTGGCCAGGTCTGGTCCAGCCCGAGCACTGCTGGGATGGTGGTTTAAGATGAGTCTTTCCTTGCAAGAGGATGTACGGGTTGGGTGTGGGAATAGAAGCACAATCCTTGCTCCCCACTAGCTCTGGGGGACGCCCTGTGTTGCTCTCACCAGTCAGGGTTTGCAGGATCCAACTTGGATCTCTCTTGTTTTACTCTGACCTTGGTCCCCCTGAGTGGAGTGGGGTGGCCCAGCTCTGTTATGTGATGAAGAAATGGCAGACAGGCGGTGGTTGCACGTAAGAAATACATCACAGCTCTCTGCAGATGTGCTGAGAGGACAAAGTGTGGGTCTTATCCTAGGGGGGTGTGTGTGTCTCATTTGGGCTATGCCATCAGGGTCTCCCCTCTTGTCAGGGTGCGAGGTCCCAACGAGCGAGTGCTCAGGGTGTGCTTGTGGCCGCTCGGGTTTTACGCGCTCCCCTCCTGTCGTAATGGTCCCGGGTGGAAAACTCCCAGCGGCTCATTTGCTTTTTGCCGCCTCCTGCCTCTGCTCCGAGACAGCTCGCAGATCACAGAAGTCTTCAAAATTATTCATGCATCTCTTAAGTGAGTCACTCTTGAGCTGAAGAGTCGTTTGAAATGCAAATGGAGAATATTGGAGTCGGTCAGGCCACTGAGGCGGTAACCAGGGCAGGGAGGCAGCGTGCCCGGCTCGCCGAGGGTGAACTGGGGAGTGACCCCAGTGCACGGGGCTGGCAGTGCCCAGCCCAACGTGCTGCTGGTGTTTGAAGCCAGCAGGGATGACTGCCTGCAGAGATCCAGGATTTGCACATCCGAGGTGCTCCAGAGCCACTGACCCGCAGGAGCATCCCTAGTCCAGCACGTGCTGCTGGTGACACCAACCACCCTGCCCTGAGTGTGCAGAGTCATCCGAGACTGAAATACGGGGTGAAATGACCAAAAAGGCTAAAATTAACTTCTCAGAAGCAGCTGCAAAAAACACCACCTTCCTCTGTTTGGGCTATTTAAGCCCCAGCACAGAATGTTTTAGGCAGCTGAGAGGGGATCGACAGCACTTTGGGAGCGGGATGCTCTGCCGGGCTCCTCCTGGGAGGGATTTTGTCCGACCGAATGTGCCCTGCTGAGGAAAACCCCCAGCCTGGCAGGAACATGAGGAAGATAAAGCTCCTCTCACCCAGCCCAGCCCAACCAGCAGCTCCACGGCGCTGGGGGTGGCACGAGCATCCCAGGCGGCCGAGCTCGCCCTGCATTTTAACACACAAAATTGATTACAAGCAGGAGAGAATTACATTAATACAGTCACTTGTCACTGAGGTCTTATTAGTAATCTCCACTCATTAGTCTGGAGAGAATATGGATGTGACCTTGTTGAGCGTCCTTGCTTGGGGGAGAAGGCTTGACCACTTGGTTATTGATTTGTGACCGAGCCCCTACACGGAGCCCGTGTGCGTGGCCGAGGCCGTGGGCAGCGTGGATGGGTGCACAGGAGGTGTTTCTGCAGCTGGAATGAAGGGTCAGCCATCTCCTCATGTCCCCATTTGGGCTTCACCCCAACCCAGTTCGGCCAGGGAATTAGCAGCTGTTTCTGGTGGGCGCCGTATTGTGCAAAAATAATAATAATTAACAACAACAACAGAAAAAGGACCTGCTGGTGATTGATGGGAAGGGACAAGAAAAGTGACAGTTCCCATCCCTGGGGACCGCATCACGTGCAGCCCCTCCTGCACCCCCCAACTTCCCAGCTGCTCCGGAGCCCGCAGCATCCCAAACCCCAGCGCTGGGGGAGGGCTGGCTGCCTGCCCCGCTCTGCTCCTGGCCTCAGCACCCATCCGAGGGCAGGATGGCTCCTCTGTGAGCAGATTGTTTTCTTGCTGCAGGTGAAATCGAGCTCTCAGAGCAAACCCCGGCACAGCCAGGAGGGGACCCAGGGTCCTGGGGTGCTTCTGCCACCCCTGCAGTCCTACCTCAGATTATTTAATTTATTTTTCTCTTTTCTTGAAGGCGGCTTTGGGTGCTGATCGTGCCCTGAAGCTTTTTCCTGCCTCTACCTGCCCGATACCTCACACCCTGCACGGTGCCGTTGTTCCCGATGCCGCCTGTGCAGCCGAGCTCCCCTGTAATTCCAAGTGACAAGGAACCCCCACGGACACCCTGCCAGGAAGGAAACGTCAATAAAAATAGAAACGAAAGAAATCCTCCAATTACCGGGAGCGCGGCGAGAGCTCAATAAGTGCCATTGATCAGGTGCTCGTCAGGGCAATCCCTCACCACTGCCACTCCTCAGGAGACACCGGGGGGCGAGAGGGGGCCGTGGGCCATCCCTCCCGTCCCCAAGTTGACGCAACCCCGGCGTGGTGGTGGCTCTGTGGGGCTGGGTGGGTTGCTGACGGCCCGGCAGAGCTTTTTCCAGCTTCTCGGACTTGACTGGCCGGGACCTGCCGACTCTGTCCCTGGGAGCGACAGCCCAGCGGGATGTGTAGCCGGGGCGGGGAGGGGGGGTTATTCTTCAACAACAGCATCGACTGCTTCCTCCTGCCGCTTTTATATTTCAGAAAATCATGTTCCTAAGCCACACAAGCCATGAGAAAAATTTCGAGGGGCCGCTGCCAAGTACTTTCGGCGGAGAATTTAGGTTTTGTTGAGGGAAAGGATCGTTTGTCTCCATGAAAAGCTCGTTTGGGGAGGAGGGAGGGAGCTGAACGTCCCCCTGCGGCGTCGGAGACCCAAGCGTGACAACCTGCATCCGCTCGGCCGCCACCCGGGCGGCGCGGGGCCGTCGCCGGTGCCTCTCCTTCACAAAGGAGCTGTCGGGCAGGGGCTGGGCTGCTGCCGGAAAGAAACCGGAGAAAGGCTTCCCCAAGGGCCCGATCCTGCCCCGCGGGGAGGACGGGTGCTGCTGATGGATCGGCGCGCGCGTCGGAGATAAGGGTCTGACTGGGATGGTGGGAGCATCCCAGTGCCCTGGGCTGGGGGAAGGGCCACGTGCAGGAGTGGGACCAAAGTTACCATGGGCCTGCCCTCACCCACCAGGTCTTCCTGGGGTCCAGCAGGGGTCACAACAAGGTCTCCATCATGTAAAAGGCTCATAAAACTTGAATTACTGAAGAGGAACCTCAAATGAGCGATTCCTTTTTGGCATTAACTGCTCTGATGGTGCAAGATCTCTTCCCTAGGCAAACATTCTCTAAAACAAAGGCAAATTCAGGATTAAATCCTGCCCAGGTTTGGTGACCGTCTAACTCCAACGGTGTCCAGTTGTGAGAGCCTCATGTCAGGGTTTGCATCACGGCTCGACGAGTTGCCCGTGTTACCAAGAACCTCGCTGTTAGTGGGTTTCTGGTTGTGTGACATCACAGGCTGATGAATTACACAGTCGGTTGTGCGTGTGCCAGGTATCCAGCTCTGACCTGAAAATAGTCCCCAGACCCCCTGCTTCTGTGTGGGTGGAGTTGGAGCCAGGTTGGTAGATGAAGAGGAAGAGTGACCCGTGCCCTTCAGAATGAGATCTGGCTGAGAAATCCTCCCAAGCTCATCTGGGATGCTCTCGGTGGTGGATCCTGCTCCTCATGTGGCAGCTGAATGTAAATTTTTAAAGGACAATTAGGGTGGAGAGCAAAGTTGGGAACTCTTCTGATTTTATTGTGAATCTCAAGAGACTGGGTGGGTGTTTCGAGCTGTAGCTCCTGGAGTCATGGGACAGGGAGAGTTTCAGTTCTTGCTTGAAGCGATTCTCTCCTGAAGACAAGCAAGCTGAAGGCTCAAGAACCAGAAGAAAGCTTTGGAGAGCCACAGTCTATGTGTATGTGCATAGCTGTCCTTGAAGACCATCCCAGTTTGAGCTGTGATTCGTCTGAAGGTGGTTGATGTTCTTCTCACCTACAGCAAAACCTCAGCAGTTGTTTCTTGCAGAGTTATGAAACCATCCGGAGACAGTTTGCAGCCCCAAGTGAGTGCTGGCAGCCTGGTGAAGGATGGCGGCTCCACCGTGGTTGGAAGATCTCAGTGGGTCAGAAGAAAGCAATTCAGAGCTGTTCAGTGTGGGATTGGGATGTGAGATCCTGAAGAGATGCGATTTCTACAGAAATCTCCTTTTCTCCAAGGTCTGGAGGAAGGCCCTGGAAGCAGAAGAAGGTGGCAGGTTGCTGGGGCAGTGGCTGGGTGTCCCCACCAGCAGGTAGGCAGGTAGGTCCTGCGCTGGCTGGATCGCCCCATCCCAGGACAGCCGTTGGCAAAAGGCACTGCACGTGCTGCACGTTTCCCGAGTCACCGCGCAGGACGTAGAGGAACAGCTTGAAAAAACAAGTCAAACCGTTGCCACTTCAAAACTCCTCTCAGAATTGATGCCAGGACTCCAACAGACTGATGCTCCTTTATTCTCCTTTTAATTAATTCCTTTGCCTCCAGTGAATTTCCATCTTTTACTTCTGCTGCAATCAAAGGCCTGCGAGCAGCCAGGCTCCCATTAGGAACAGACCCATCCAACCTTTTTCTTTTTTTAATCTCCCGTATCAGTTACTTGCCTTTCCCTCGCGATGCATCTGAAGCACATATGCCAAGAGATGAGGACTTGCTGAAGGAGAGACGCCCAAAACCCGGGAGTTTGCTCTCAGCAGGTCTCCTTTGCTGGCAGGAAAGAGTCCGGGTCTAGATAACCTGGCTCAGCTACGCCACCGATGGGCAGTTATGTGGTCACCTGAGAAGTGCCTGATGATTTATGGTGTTATTAAAAGGTGATGGGAAGAGTCAAAAAGATTTGTAACATCTGCATGGAGAGCCCCGTCGCTGACCCTCACACCCCAGATACCAACAGATGAAATATCCGGCCCGTGGGTCGCTTCCACAGCGCTCCCTGCACATCTGGTAACGCTTGGCCTGATACTTAAGACCCTGGCCAGGGTGTAATTAAAAGTAATTCGCTCCTTGCCCTGTTGCGGACTCGAAGAGGCAGCTCCAGGTTGAAGGGCGGTCTTCGGAGGAGCCTCGTGGAAGAGGAATGTGCAGACAAAGTTGTTGTGAAGATGAAGACGTGCTTTGCTGTGGGATGAGATACGTGTTGTGGGAGAACAGTCATCTTCAGGTGGCCAAAGAGCCAGGGATGGAGCTGTCATGCTTGGTGGAAGCCTGATACCAACCAACAGCTCTATCTCCTTACTAGTGGTGACTGCGGCTCTGAAACTCTGTGGCTTGTAGGTCTCTCCTCGTGTCCAGCACTAGTGTGGCAGCACTGACCATCCTTGGACAGGCTGCTGGATCTCCTCATCGTCTTGCCCGCTGAAAACTGTGGAGGTCCAGGGCGATGCTGTTGGCTCGAGTGGCAGGATCCCACATTGCTGGAGCAGGACAACGTTCTTTCTCACTTTTGATATGTAGTTTGCAGTTCTGGCTGCTGATCCCCCCCGGACAGGTGTTCTGCTCCACAGAGGAGATCACAGCTGGAAATGAAAGGTGCCAAGAGCGGGCTGATAAGAAGGTTAGTGGTGCTACACCTTGGCAGGGGTGGCCTGGATGTGGTTTTGCAGGGAGCCTACGTGTGGTAGGGTTGGTGAGCAATGTGGGATCTGAGACCAAACGCTCTTTTAGTGGCCTCTGGTCCACCCCACCTTCCCAGCTGGAGATCTTTCCTTCTAGACCCTGGCTGGCATGGACTGGTGGGACAGCGTCGGCTTTGGGAGGAGGACACTGCTTTACAGCAGAGGGGCTCCCAACTTCAAATTCCATCTCGGTCTGCCCCAGCTGCCTTGTTTTGGGCAAACTCTGGTTTTAAGGTACGAGTGGGAGAAATCTGTCGGTGGAAGCGGCTCTGACGGGCGCGTTCACTTGCTGGAAGCCTGCACCGTGCCCAGCTCCCGGCCTCCGCTTTGTGCTGGGCTGCGAATGAGCAGAGAGTGGAGGGTGCACGTGTTTTCAGGGACCAGGGGAGAGCTGGCAGTGGTGGGGATAAAAGCAACATATGTCTGCTTGAGTAAATGGAGCAATGCAGGCCAGATGGCTGGGAATACGAACAACTGTTTAATAATTTCTAAACTCCTTACTCTCTGGAGCAAGATTATGGGCACTTGTGATCTTTGCCTCTCCGCTCAGTTTGCCTCCTGTGTTGGCCGCGTTGCTCTCGGCCGTGGGGAGAGCTCTTAATGTTGTTTGTGACCTTTGGAAACTTGTGAAATTATTGTCTGGGGTATAAACATTGAGTGCCTTTCAGGGAGCAGCCAATGATTTGTGACGATGACCCCTGCAGCCCAGGGAGGCAGGGCTTTGGAAGTGACTTTGTGGGAGTCCCAGTCCCATGGATGTCGGAGGGTCTGTGCAGCCCGGCCGTCATCGGGGTAGGTCCTGAGGAAGTCTGGTCTCTCAATCTAACTCACACTGACCTGGCTTGAAAACAGATGTATCTGTGCCCAACACCAGAAAAGTCGCTGTCAGCTCCCTGGAGCAGAGCAAGAGTAGATCTGTGGGACAAACTCATACTGTTCCAGCCACTGAACTCGGGCAGAGCCAGGTCTGGTTTGCCCCAGCTCTCCTCTGGCTCCTCCAAGCCAGCAGAGAAGCTGAACTCAAACCGACTGCGTTTTGCAGTCGTCCTTCCTGGGAGAGGATTTGGAACTCGGGTCCTATGAGGTCCCTCCCTCCTCCTGGCAGTGGCTGAACCACGTGATATACGGGGCAAGGGAGGACAGAGGATGCATCTGAAGGGCTTTGGGGATGAAGATGGCTTTGAGCAACCTGATCTATTGGGGGGTGTCCCTGCCCGTGGCAGGGTGGTTGGAACTAGATGATCTTTAAGGTCCCTTCTAACCCAAACCAGTCTATGATTCTATGAAGATGAAGGTGCCTGAAATGCTCCTAGGGATGGGTCCTCAGGATAGTTTTCTGGTGGTTACTCACTGCTACATTGCCCTCCCTGGAAGCTGAGGGGGATTCAGAGAAGCTGGGAAGACCTTCCTAGCTCAAGCTTTCTCCACGTGTCCTGATCTTCCCCATACTACATCTCTATGACCAAATGTCTCCTCTTCATTATAGGGATGCTAGGAGGTGGTGGGCGTGGTGGAACAAATCAGTGCAGGAGGTTGATGGGGCGGTGCTGCTGAATGCTCAGGGCATGATCAGGGTGGTGGCGTAAGGACCAGGGCCAGGCTGGAGCTGGCAGGAACCTGCGTCCTCTGGTCCACCCCAGTGTTCAACCTCTTGCGAGGTCAGCAGCTGATTTTCTCCCCGAGTTTCCGACAAGTTCTGGAAGTGCCCAAATAAGATGGAAAGCGCTGACCGTGCAGTATTGCCGGCCAGGAGAGGAGAGGTTTGCAGCGTGGAGGAGCTGTGCTCTGCCATGGCCACCAGCCAGCGTGAGAGGCTGGGATTGTGCAAAGGACCCCAAATCACACCTTTCTGAGGGTCCCCGGTACTCAGAGCAGCTGCTTTGTGTGGGTGATTCATCTCATCTCCAGAAAAGCTTCTCTCTTTGGGAAGACAGGACTAGAAGCCCTTTGCAGGTCTGTGGGGAATTCAAGTTTTCCTTTGTTGCGGTCAAAAGTTTAATTTTCTTCAAAGAAATTGACAATTTTCCGAGTGAGATCTTGAGTTTGGTTGGTGATGGTGTTTGAAAACCGGCAAGGATTTGAGCAAAAAATGGACGTTTGTGTTTCGAGGGCAAGCCTGATCTTTTGGCTACTTCAGAACCTCCTCATCAGCTGTTATATTTCTCTGTGGACAGCTGTGAAAATAGATACTGTTGTATTTTCTCTAAAATATTTGTTGTTTTGCACCAGTCACATTGCGTTGAGGGTGGTTCGCTGGTTTCTTCAGGGACAGATCCTGCTCAGGTACCACTGATTGGAGAGCTGACCCCTCTTGGGTTGTGGGGTCTGCTCCTCCCCAAGGTGGAGACACTTCAGAAATCAAAAAGTTATATTCTCTGGGTGATCTTTATTTAAAAAAAAAAAAAATAGAATAACCAAAGCAAAGCTCCTGGTGTCCTTTGAGGGGAAAGGCAGAAAAACAAAGTTGCTTTAAGTTGGAAATCCCAAATAATCCAGAAATAATGCAGGTTGCAGCTTTTGAAGTTATTTTCTTTCATTGTACCATGACAGAAAAAAACCCCAACCCATGTATACAGCCCATTTCAAGGAAAATGAGTTGCAAACAAAACCCCAAATTCAAGTTAATTCTTCTTTTCCAAGCACAGCTCCATTCAGCATTTTAAAAGTCAAGGGATTTAGGGATCTGGGGATAGTGTCAATGTTTTTTTGGTAACAAGTACAAACTATAGCAGGTTTTAAGACTTTAGAAGCTGTTTCTGATTAGTATCTTCTCTTTTGACAACTTTTTTTTTTTCCTCTTTTCATGAAAAAGAAAAAAAAAAGGAGGAAAAGGCTTTTTGTAACACAGTTGAGCTAGAGATGGGGAAAAATGTGTTTGAAATATGCAGGGACCTGAAAGAAAATCTTGAGTGAATAATAAGTTTAACTGACCTTAAAATATCCCATTGCCATGAGGGATTTGAGAGTAATACTTCAAATGGATTTTTGATGAGGCTCTCCAGGCTGTGGGGAATTGAATATTTTACCCAACATGTTTTCTGATCTAAATTTTCACAATAACTCAGGAAAAAAGAAAACACAACATTCTGAAATGCCTAAAGAAGTTTGTGTTTTGGTTTTGTTTTACTTTAAAGCTACAGCCGTGCAGGGAAAAAATCAATTTACTGGAAGGTGGCTTTTCAGAACTCTTTTTTTTTTTTTTCTTCCTGTGACATTAAATTTCATCCAAAAGCAGAATTCGTCCTGGCCTCACGTGGCATCCTCAGCAGGTATCGTCCGGCGTGGTGGGATCCATGGCTATTTTTACAGATTTTTACTATTTTTACTGTTTGGTGCGTGCGTGAGCGCAGATGTAGCTGCGCTGGGGGATAAAAGACCTGAGGATTCAGCTGTGTGGTGGCTGGGGACCAGCAAGGGACACTGGTGGACCAGTGGGCTGGTGCTGGTGAGTGATGGGCTGATTTGGACCACCGTGGTTATTCAGGAGTACCTGGGAATTTAGCACTTCTCTCCGTGCTGATCTACAAGCTGGTCCATCAGCTGCCACCAGCCTTGGTGCTACCAGTGGTTAAATACAACCAGTTGTACTGGTTATGGCCCTGGTGTGGGCTCGGCTCCGTTTGTCCCCAGGCTCTGCACCCCAAACTCACCATCCAGACCTCCACTGCTGGGTGGGTGACTGGCCATGTGGTCCCGTGCTGGGCTCTGGGGCAGCGAGGAGCCCATGGGAACAGTTTTTTTGCTTTTTTCATGAGTCCAGGCGGCTGTAACTCCCACGTCTTGCAGCTGGGTCTGACTCCCTTTGGACCACGAGAGTTTTATGCTGTGGATGCTTAATGGAGGTGGCTGCCAGCCCGTCTGCTCCCAGTGCCTCAGAGGAAAAATGAGCTGAGTTAAGAGAGTGAGCTGGGTTAAGAGGATGAGCTGGGTTCTCACCTCTCCCGGGAGTTCCTGTGTGTCTGGCTGCAGCCCAGGGGTTTTTCTCCTTCCTCTGCAACACTGCTCACCCAAATACCTGGGACTGCTGTCAGTCCCAGGCAGCCTCGGTCTCCAATACCTGAAGTGAACCTTCCAATACCTGAAGGGAACCTACAGGAAGGCTGGAGAGGGACACAAGAGTGTCCAGTGATAGGATGAGGGGAAGTGTTTTTAAAGTGAGGGAAAATAGATTTAGGCTGGATCTCAGGAAAAAGTTCTTCAGTACCAGGGTGGTGAGACTCTGGAATAGATTGCCCAGAGAAGTTGTGGATGCCCCCTCCCTTGGAAGTATTCAAGACCAGGCTGGATGAGGCCCTGAGCAACCTGATCTAGTTGAGAGGTGTCCCTGCCCATGGCAGGGGGGTTGGATGAGATGATCTCTGAGGTCCCTTCCAGCCTGAGCCATTCTGTGATTCGGCCGCCACAGAATCTCTTGCTGTGTCTTGCTGCTTCTCTGCTCTGCCAGGCTCCGAGGTCGGAGAGCTTCTGGTGTTTATGGAAGCATTTTACTGTTGATAAATTTAAGGAGCAAACCCTACAGGCTGTGAGGAAAGAGCTGAGGGCTCAGGGGACATGTGCAGGGCACTCCACTAGTGCCTGTGCCCTTCCAGTCCCATCCCAGGGAGATGCCCTTCCAGGAGGGGGTGCTCCTGGAGCCCAGCCACATTATTAGACATCAGAGAATCCACCCAGGAGAACGCGTATGAGCTTACCCATGTTGTGAGATGGGAGACAGCCCACATCAGAGGGTGAGTCGCTGTGGGGCTGCCAGTGCTGCTTGCCCTAAATCAAGCCCCAGGGATGAGGGACAGCTTGCGGGCCAATGGCTTTTGGAGGAGTATAAGCTAGAACATAGGGGGTTCTACCTCAACATGAGGAGAAACTTCATTCCTATGAGGGTGATGGAGCCTGGCCCAGGCTGCCTGGAGAGGTGGTGGAGTCTCCTTCTCTGGAGACTTTCCAAACCTCCCCTGGATCTGTTCCTGTGTGGCCTGCTCTGGGTGATCCTGCTCTGGCAGGGGCGTTGGACTCAATCTCCAGAGGTCCTTCCAACCCCTACCATTCTAGGATTCTATGAGTGGTGGCATTTAGAGCCCCAGGTTCCTGCTCTCACAGCAAAATGGGGCTTGTTGGTGGACAAACATTTCCTCCTGCCCCACCGCAGTGGTCTCCATGGAGATGTGGTGCTCTTGGACTCTTCTAAAAGCGGGGCAGGGTCCCGTCTTGGGACAGCCCCTGGCTACCCAAATACCACTCTACTCTGTGGGACCTGGGGAGCCTGAAGCCCAGCAAAGCTGGTGTGGACAGGACTGGTGTGGATGGAGCTGCTGGGTTTGGGCTGGGCTGGTCTTGCCCTGAACCAAGGGCGGCGCTTGGGGTCCCAGCCGCCGCTCGGCCACAGCTCTTCATGGGAATGTGCAAATTTCAGGTTTTTGATCCTTTTCCTCCATCAAATCCGTCTGGAATTGGCCAGTGGGATCAGCCGTGGCTGGGGGAAGACGGGCAGACAGCTGGGCGGACAGGCAGACAGACCGTGTGATTGCTTAAGCCACATTTCCTTAGGAAGCCGGGCTAAAAATAATCAAAATCCAGTCCTTTCCCACAAACTGCTCAGGTTGCCACAAACTGATGCTTTTCCAGTGAAGAAATGTTTTGGTAGAGAATTCCCAGTTGTTCCTGCTGAACAACAGTGCTGGGGTGAGAGACCTGAACCTGCCAGGCTGTGGATGGAGCCTGGGGCTCACCCAGCGCGGGCGATGGGGAGCTGGGAGCTGCCAACAGCTCAGCCTGGGCACGGGGCTGGAGAAATGCCCGTATTGTAGAATCATTTTGGTTGGAAAAGATGTTTCAGATCATGGAGTCCAACCATTAACCCAGCATGGCCAGGGCACCATTAACCCATGTCCCTCAGGACCACATCTCCATGCCTTTGAGACCCCTCTGAGCTCTCCCCATCCCTCTGCAGCCCCTTTCTCTAGAGCTGGAGCAAGAGCTTTGGGTTTTTTTTTCGCAGCAAAGTGCGTAATCCACCCACGTCTCCCCCCTCGGTGGGGGATTTCCTTCGCCTGGGGACCAGCTGAACCGAAGTGTGAGGGGAAGGGGGGGATGAGCTGCTGCCCTGCTGGGCGCCCAGCAGCAGCCCCAAGCCTTGTTGTCTGGGCTTGGCTGGATTTCTGAGGCTTCTCCCGTTTATCTGCGGAGGAAACGGTTATGAGCTCCCCTGGGATGAGCTGCAGACCGGGGAGGGAAGTCCTGCACACGCAGGGAAATGGTTGAGCAGGTTGTCAGGGAGAAGGACCATTTGGCAGTCATTCCAGAGCCAGGAGCTGCAGGTCGGGAGCTCTTCTCCCAGTTCCCTTTGCCTGGCTCACACCAGCGTTTCGACAGATGCCGCAGGGTGGGATGGCGCGGAGCAGCTCGGGCTCTGCGAGCGGCGGTGGCTCCCTTCACTGCTGTGCTCCGGGGCTAAGCTCAGCTCTGCTCTTTGCCAGGAAACGGAGCTTTTTCTGATAGCAAAGAAAAAAAAAAAAAAAAAAAAAAGAGCTAAATTTGTTTCCCGTCTTCCCCCAGGCTGCATTACAAATTTGACACAGATGGGGAATCTTTTTTGTTTCTGTGGAAAACTGGATGCGTTTTCCGTCCCAGCAAGAGCAGCGTGACAACATTCGACCCCAGACAAACACCAAACAAACCATAATTCTGTTTTCCGTGGCTGAGGGAGGTGGAGAGGGCTGACGAGCCGTTGTGAGCTGTAGCACATGGAGCACGTGCTCTGCAGAGAGCCGGGAGCAGAGGTGGTGACCATGACAAGAGGGTTTTAAGTCCGTTTCCCCTGTCCACTCCCAAAGCCAGATGCAAACTGCAGAAGCTGAGGGGACGCAGCGGTTGGGCTGATGGTGCTGTCAAGACATCCACAGAATCACAGAATTGTTGAGGCTGGAATAGACCTTTGAGATCATCAAGTCCAGCCTGTGATCCATGCTGGGGAAGGGGGAGACAAGGGAATGGTTTGTTTTTCTTTGGTGGCTTTTGGGCACCCTCTGGGCTTTGGTATCCAGCCTCAAGGTGAAACCTCTCTCCTTTTAGACGCAGTTATGCCTTCCTTGTTCTGCTCAGCAAGGAAAGGTGGTGAGGAGAAGGGCTGGGCAGCTCTGGCTCCATCCTGCATCCTTCCATCCCTACATCCCTGACNCCGCGGGACATCTGCTCCCGGCCCCGCGGAAGGTCCCCGCTCGCCAGCCCAGAGCCGATGCCGCAGATGCCGCTGCTCGGCTGCCAGAGATGGAACCCGGCCCAGGCTCCCGCCCAGGTTTGTCTAAACTCAGGTAGTTGCAGGGATCTGGCGCTTTTCCTCCCTCGGGCGGAGCCCTGCGGCTCGGGCATCGCTTGGGGCTGTTTGTCGAAGCCGCTGCTCGCTCGGAGCAGAGCTGGGCCGGCCCAGCACCGCGCAGCGAGGGCAGGATTGGCACTGCTGGTTTCTGTGCCCCCCGCCCCCGCTGTGAGCAGCCTCCTGCTCAGAGCCTGGTGCCAGCAGCAGCTACTGGTGATGGGTCTGGGCTGGAGGGTGGGGGGAGCTGGGGCAGAGCGAGGCACCAGCTCAGTCCAACTCTTTCCGAGGAGCGGAGTATCCCATCCTATCCCACACGCTCAGTGACTGAGGTGCGCAGTCACCGGTGACCTGGGTGAGGATTAGGTTCCCAAACTCTTTTGTGGAAGCGGCCAAGAGAGCTTAAAACTGTCACTGGAAACTGTGCTGATGGATCCCCACGGCTCGGCTGCAGACCTCAGACCTGGCTCCAGTTCACGAGCCAGGAGTGATTTATGTTTCCTTAGGTAGAAATGAGACAGTTTTGGACACGCTTCAGAATGACTCGTGGTTTGTTTAAAGCTGAAGCTTCGAGCAGGACTCGGGGCTTGTTGAGCAGGGCAGGGCCAGACTGAGGAGACGTTTTTGTAGAAGCCTCTATGAAGTGCGGACTCACCACGTGCGTGACGGGCACACGGTGATGGGAGAGGCCTTACTTTGATGGCAGGGGTCGGGCTCTCACCTTACTCACAGCGTTTTTGATTTTTAAGTCATCACGTCCAACCAGTGCAATTTTAAGCTGGATGTGGAAGGAGCTGTGGGCAGGAGAATTACAATATTTATTTTTTTTTTTTGAAGCAGTTGAATTTGTTTGCTTTAAAATACAGACTGCATGCTGAGCTTTGACTGCTTGATTTACTGATGGGAGAAGGACCCGAGGTCCTCAGTCAGGGAGCTGCAGGAAGAACCCCGGCAGCGTCATGAGAAGGACTGAACCTGTTCAGTGTGGTCCGGGCTCATCTTCTCCCAAAGCCACCTCAGGAGGTTCTGTGAGAAGAATCTCAGCTCCTGCTCTGGGCTCAGACCCCTTTTCTCCAGCCCTGGTCTGGCCTGTGTGCCTGGACCAGAGGAGCTGAGCATCCTATGGGCACTCCAAGGAGGGAGTTTTTCTTGATTCCTTCTCCCAGTAACATTTCCCACCAGTCTGGAGCCCAGGCCAGCTCTCCTTTCTTCCTAACTCCCCTTATTCACCGGGACACCCAATCCCTGGTGCAGTGCTTGGATGCCCTGGTTCAGAGGTAACTCGTGGTGGGTTTATGTGTCAGACCGGGGGGGTTTGTGGCCAATTCATGACTCTCAAATGCATTAATTGCTTTCTAAAGAGGATCCAACCCTTGGTGATGCCACCAGGACCTGGTGGCCCTGGCACCCAGCTTCAGGAACCAGAAAGTGAAAAGTTCCCTTTTTTGTCNCTTCATCCTTGCATCCCTATATCCTTGGCTCCATCACTGTATCCCTTGCAGCCCTGGCTCCATCCCTGCATCCTTGCAGGCATCTCTCTTTTGGAGTCAGGAGTAATCATCACCTTTGGATGGTTTGTCCCGAGGGTAACGTGCCGCTCCGCAGCACCGCTGCCCGTTCCGTGCCCTTGGGCAGCAGGCAGGCAGCTCGCAGCCATCCCTCCTGCCCGGGCCGGGCGGGCGGCGCCGGCGATACGGTAAAGGCCTCATCCTGCCCGCGGCTGGGCACCGAGGAGGGCTCTGGGCTCGCAGCATCGCTGCCTCAGCACATTCCCGCCCCTCCCGCCTGCGCGCANAGCAGCAGCTACTGGTGATGGGTCTGGGCTGGAGGGTGGGGGGAGCTGGGGCAGAGCGAGGCACCAGCTCAGTCCAACTCTTTCCGAGGAGCGGAGTATCCCATCCTATCCCACACGCTCAGTGACTGAGGTGCGCAGTCACCGGTGACCTGGGTGAGGATTAGGTTCCCAAACTCTTTTGTGGAAGCGGCCAAGAGAGCTTAAAACTGTCACTGGAAACTGTGCTGATGGATCCCCACGGCTCGGCTGCAGACCTCAGACCTGGCTCCAGTTCACGAGCCAGGAGTGATTTATGTTTCCTTAGGTAGAAATGAGACAGTTTTGGACACGCTTCAGAATGACTCGTGGTTTGTTTAAAGCTGAAGCTTCGAGCAGGACTCGGGGCTTGTTGAGCAGGGCAGGGCCAGACTGAGGAGACGTTTTTGTAGAAGCCTCTATGAAGTGCGGACTCACCACGTGCGTGACGGGCACACGGTGATGGGAGAGGCCTTACTTTGATGGCAGGGGTCGGGCTCTCACCTTACTCACAGCGTTTTTGATTTTTAAGTCATCACGTCCAACCAGTGCAATTTTAAGCTGGATGTAGAAGGAGCTGTGGGCAGGAGAATTACAATAGTTTTTTTTTTTTTTTGAAGCAGTTGAACTTGTTTGGTTTAAAATACGGACTGCGTGCTGAGCTTTGACTGCTTGATTTACTGATGGGAGAAGGACCCGAGGTCCTCAGTCAGGGAGCTGCAGGAAGAACCCCGGCAGCGTCATGAGAAGGACTGAACCTGTTCAGTGTGGTCCGGGCTCATCTTCTCCCAAAGCCACCTCAGGAGGTTCTGTGAGAAGAATCTCAGCTCCTGCTCTGGGCTCAGACCCCTTTTCTCCAGCCCTGGTCTGGCCTGTGTGCCTGGACCAGAGGAGCTGAGCATCCTATGGGCACTCCAAGGAGGGAGTTTTTCTTGATTCCTTCTCCCAGTAACATTTCCCACCAGTTTGGAGCCCAGGCCAGCTCTCCTTTCTTCCTAACTCCCCTTATTCACCGGGACACCCAATCCCTGGTGCAGTGCTTGGATGCCCTGGTTCAGAGGTAACTCGTGGTGGGTTTATGTGTCAGACCGGGGGGGTTTGTGGCCAATTCATGACTCTCAAATGCATTAATTGCTTTCTAAAGAGGATCCAACCCTTGGTGATGCCACCAGGACCTGGTGGCCCTGGCACCCAGCTTCAGGAACCAGAAAGTGAAAAGTTCCCTTTTTTGTCTGTTTAAAAGAGGAGAAAAGGTTAAAAAAGACTTGAAACTGTTGGAATGAGTTCTGTTAAAGGTCGTCAGGCTGGGAGGTTCTCTTCTTTTTTCAGAGAGCTGCTGGGAGGGTGGTGTCCCTTCCTCAGCCCCCAGCCTGGTGAGATGGCTGTGCGGGAGGAGCAAGTGGAGGATGGTGAAGAGCACGGCAAAGGGCTCTCTCATCCCTGGAGCAGGCGCTGGAGGGGGGACATCCAGCTCTACTCAGAGCAACCATCTGGAGAGCCCGGCAGCCCCTTCCCCGTGGCTCTGCGAGGGTCCGAGCCGGGGCTGGGCGAGGCGGCGGGGGCCAGCCCCCTACTGAGATCAAATAAACACAAATACACTGAAATTATTCATGGCTCTGGGGACTTGTCTCGATGCCTCGTCAGCATCTGCTAATCAAATCAAAGCAGCTGTCAATTGGCCGGCCAGCAGGAAGGTCTCGCTCTGGCAGACATGTGCGGATTCCTCTTTTTCTTCCTCCTTCGCGCCGGCTCCCGCTGCTCCTGCACCTGCGACGGGGCTGGCACCGGGCTGTCCGACGTGGGGCTCCTGCTCCCCGGGGCTGGGCAGGGCTTCTGGGGACCTCACCCAAATCAAGGCAAGAAGGGATCCCAAGAACCCGTCACCACGGTGGGCACTGCGGGTCCTGCCACCCGCGCTGCACCCAGGCTAATTAGTTTGAGCTAATTAGCTGAGAGCTTGTGGCTCAGGCCGGCACTGCGACCTCCTGCCAGCCGCTGTCCCCTGGGACGTGGACACACTTGAAATACTGGAGGGTTTTTTAGTCTGAAGAAAAGGAGGCTGAGGGGAGACCTTCTCACCAGTAACTAGTGACAGAACAGGAGGGAATGGCCTCAAACTGCACCAGGGGAGGTTTAGATTGGACATGAGGAAAAATTTTTTCATGGAAAGGGTTGTCAGGCATTGGAACAGGCTGCCCGGGGAGGTGGTTGAATCGCCATCCCTGGATGCGTGTGGTCCTCGGGGACGTGGTGTAGTGATGGACTTGGTGGAGTAAGGTAAACGGTTGGACTTGGTGATCTTCAAGGTCTTTTCTAACCTAGGTGATTCTGTGATTCTGTTTTGCCTCAAACCGGAGGATCTCAGCTCGTGTTCAGCAGCCCAAGGCCCCGTAGGCAACCGCAGAATTGCAGATAATTCTCTTTATTTTACTGGCCCCTACCAAAGTGGAGGAATTCCCATTTCTGCTGGCCACGTCATTTTAAACCTGAAAAAAAAAAAGGGGGGGATCTTTCTTTTGTGGGCTTTTTATGTCCTTCCATCTAGGTGGGAAACTGGGAATGATCAGCCCATTGCTGCAGGAGGATAATTTAGTGAAAACCAAGATGTGTATTTTTCATTTGTAATTGGAAACAAAGACCTTAGACACACAGTGATCTCAGGGATTTTTTTAATTTTTTTTTTTTTTCTGTCTGTTTTTTGAAACAGCAATTAATTTTGCATCTGAACGGCCTGCCAGAAGTGTGCCGCCTGCTTGGAGTGCTCAAACTGGGGTCAACTGGTCTGTGAAAAAATAGGTGTCTGGTAGAAGCACATAAGTTTTTGTCACACTCGTGCGAGCTTTGGGTGCGTTGCCGTTGCTGGGGATAGTGGGGAGCTCACTCAGAGCAGCAGATGTGGTGGGGAGGTCCCTTCCTCTAGTAAATTGTCCTTATTTATTGCAGTGCCCAAGGATCCTGGATACCAGAGGCGTAAAATTTGTCACCGGTGCCTCTGCTCTGCTTGCAGAAGAGCATAATTTGTGTTCCCTCGCGCTCAGGCAGCGAGTCAGGTCGTAAAACACAAGCTGCACGGAGAGGGGAGAGCGGATTTAAAAGGCTGATTCGGCTGAAAGGTGTAATAATCTGTGGGATTACTGGCCGGGGGAGCTGCAGGAAAATTTACTGCCTTGGAAAGAGATTATCGGCAGCCGCTGCTGCCAGCAGATTTCTTCCTTTTCTTTTCTAAGAGGAAGGAAGCTTTTCATTGAATTCCCGCTGCTCCCGCCCGCCAGCGACGCTCCCCCTCCCTGCAGACAGACCACTGCGGCAGTTCTCACAGCTTAGAAAGGAAAAAAAATAATCCGGACCATGCCGATTTTTATCCTTATCTCCCTTCTCAGGTGTGAGGGGGGAAATTCGAGGCTGTGTTGGAACGATGCTGTTGTGAGTTTAACACGCGACCGGCGCCTTCCCTGAGCGGAGCCTGAAGGCGCTGAGCTAGCAGAGTGGGGCTTGGGGCTTGCTGCACGGGCTTGGTCTGGCTCCAGAGGAGGTAAAAAAGAGGAGAAGGTGTAAATCCTCTTGGTCAGAGCTCCAGGAGCATCTCACCAAGCCCCAGCTGCAGGAATGAGCTTTCCCTGGATGGCACTGGGGCTACCTCTGCGGTGAGCCGAGCAGAGTCCCCGAGCATCCCCTCCTGGGAGTGGGGACAAACCCCGAACACCTCTATCCTTTCATCCCGCTATTTCAGGCAGAGCTGAGCCAATTTCTGCTGGAGAACTGATCTGGAGCAGCTTCCCGAGCTGGAGCTCAGGGCCACTCGTGTGCTGAGTTTGCAAGCCCTCCTTTATTGCCCCCAACCACAGGCTGGAGGGACCGGACTGGGGCTTGGCGAGGGTGTGTGAGGGAGTTGGTTTTGTTTCATTTCATTCCCCTGGAAGGGAGGAGGGCCGCGGCGAGCCGGGGCACCTAACCCCTTTAATTGTGTGCAATGAAGGCTGACGGGGCCGAGGCGCAGCCTTTAAAAGGGGTACTGAACCTTTAATTCCTGAATAAATCATCTCCAGTCTGTTGCTCCTTCATCTGCAAGCTGTTTGAGCCTGGATACATCGTCACTGCTGGGAAGGGTCATTTGGAGATCAGAGCCCTCGATTGACCCGGGTCACAGGCAAGACACCTGCCACAGGCTGTCCCCACGCCCCCGGGGCCGCCGGCACTGGGGAATCAAAGGGGCGTCGGGGAGGGAGCCGCCAGAAGAGGATTTCTAATTGGTGCCGCGCTTCATTCTGGAGGGACGGAGAGGGCTGAGCATGCCCCTGCCCGCGGCAGCCCTGCCCCAGTCCGACATCCCATGGAGGCTGGGCACGTGCCAGCCCACGCTCTCGGTAGGGTTCTGGGGGGATTCACAGCACTGTTCTGTTTCTCACCTGTTTCAAGCCAAGCGGTGGGTTCAGTGAGTTATTCAAAATCCACCTTTGCTTGTTGCAGGTGAGATGGGGCTCCTGGGGACATGGGGTTGGTTGTGCTTCGAGTCCTCCTCCTGTCCTGCTGTTGATCTGCTTCTGGGTCAGCTCTGGAGGTAGCAAATGTCATAGAATCCTAGAATGGTTTAGGTGGGAAGGGACCTTTCAAGGTCATCTGGTCCAACCCCCCTGCAGGGAGCAGGGACATCTGCAGCTAGATAAGTTGCTCAGATCCTTCATCCAACCTCCCCTGGAATGGTTCCAGGGATGGGGCGTCAACCACTTCTCGGGGCAGTGTCCCCACTGCACCGTGGGGTGCCCGATACTCACGCTGCAGCCCTGGGCGATGGCTCCAGCCGTGAGCAGGAGTCCCAGGGTGGCCGTGGCTTTGTGCCTTGGCCAAGGGGCACCGCCTTTGGTAAGAGCACGGGGAAGGGGGACCTGAGCGATGCCTGCTGTGATGGATCCCTGGCAGGCGTCAACAGGGAGCTCAGCTGCTCTGCATGTGTGGAGAGCAGAGGAGGGGCCACCTCTGAATCCCCTGGATGCTGACAGAGGCCAAGGAACCTCCTCCTCCAGCACCGTCGCTCCCAAGCAGGGAAGGAGCCGAGCCCTTATTAACTCTGGTTTCAGCTCTTCATAATCATATGCTGTTCTGTGCATTCACTGTGAGCCCTTTGGCCTTAACGACCTCGCTGGAATAACTGTGAGAAGAAAAAGAAACCTCCAGGCCCTTGAGCTGCCCTTAATTGCAACCCCCAGCCATAAACACCAGCACGGGGGTGATGCAAATGCCGGGGAGTGGGTCCAGCTCTGCACAGGAGCAGGAACAGGGGCTGCAGCTGCCCCGCGGTGTTGGAGGTGGGGGAACGGCCTTTTTCTCGCCTTCCTGCCGGGGACGTGAGGTGCACAGGGGTTTGGAGAGATGGACAAAGCAGCCGTGGTTTCCCAAATGGCTCCAATTCTTATCCGGGTTAATAACTGGGTGTCGGGTGACTTGTGAAAGCAGCCACTCCATTAGAAATGCTAATGCTGGGTCTAGCTTCTCCCATTTCCCTCGCTCCACAGCTCTCAGATCTTGATGCTAAGTCCAACACAAAACTCTTCAACCCTTTCCAGAGCCCTCCAACAGCCGCCACTGCTGCCTCCCTCCTGCTTTGCAGCCCGTGCCCTTCTCGGGATGGAGCAGCCAGAGAGAGCACCTTGGGGAGGGTCTGCAGGGGCTGGGACCCCGCGGGGAGCAGCCCTGGCTGGTGGAACCACCCTGCCCTTCAATCTCCCTGCTGCTCGGTCCCCTTGAATCCCAGCCCAGGGACCCCATTCTCTGTGATCTGGTGGTGGGAGAGCTCTGGGGTCCTTTGCACTGGCTGGAGACCCCCCAGTCATGATCCTGGGCTATTGCCCTGGCGGGGGCCGCTTGAGGGCAGGAGGGAGATGCTCGAGGCTGCCCAGGGATAGGGGGCTGAGGCAGGACCCGGTAAATCTCCGTGATGTTTCATGTATCAAGCTGTAATTAGGAGCAAAGGGCAGAGGAAGGGTGCAAAGGAGCATTAATAAATTATCTTCCTTGTTGTTAATTGACGTGTCTGAGAGTCAGCCGATCGTTGAGCCGAGGGCTTGGCTCCCCTTCCAGGCGCATCACAGGCTTGTTACTGCCCTCATTAGCATATTCAGGTTTCCCTGCTTAAAGCCAATTAGCTCCTGGCCAGGCCTGATTGGGAAGCCGTGGCCTCATTTACACATTTTTGAATTGGTGAAAGACTCAAAAATAATGGAGGCAGGCCTGGGATGGAAAGCGCCCCGGGGCCTGGCCTGCTCGGGGAGGTGCTGGCAGGACTCGCTGCCCCCTCCGAAGGGGCAACGAGGACGGAGACGGGGAATATCACAGTAATTAGGAATAAAAAGGAACATGGCCTAGTTTGCTCCCGGGCGAGTTCAGCTTTCCGTGGCTTGCGCTGAGGTTCAACAGATGCCCTGATGCTTCCTCCGGGAAGAGGAGGTGATGGAGGGGCCGGGGGTGGGGGCACTGCTGCCCACATGTGCCCCTCACCCCGCTTTGGGGACCCTGAGGTTGGACCAGATGATCCTTGAGGTCCCTTCCAACCTGGCATTCTGTGACCCGCCCCATCCCAGCAGCCAGAGTCTCCTTGGCAGAGCTGGGAGCAGGGACACGAAGCTGGATGGATCCCTCCTGACATCTTATCCCTGGTGTCGCTGCTTTCTGCTGTCCTGCTTCCCAGCAAAGGTGCTGCTATTTTAGCTGCCTTGAAGGAAAAGGCTGGTATCTTAAATTCTACAGGACTGGTTCCAGTTTAACAACTTCATAGCTGCTGTGCGGCCACAAAGGCAGCCTTGTCCCGCCGGGTGAGATAAGCCTGTTGGGGCGATTCATATGCAGATCCGGGTGGTACCGGGTGTCTGCTGGGAGAGGATAAATCTGTCCCGAGCCTTGTCCCCCTCCCCTGGTTCCAAACTGTTTTACATTTACACAAAAAGGGTTCTGTCCCCCATTGAGCCCCGTCCCGGGCAGCCTGTCACCCTGCCTTTGAGGGAGGAGGTTCCCCTGGAACCGTAGCTGGACGATGCTGGGTGTCCCTGCCCAGACACGGAGCCGTCACCGCCGCTAAGCTGGGCTGGCCCGGCCGGTTTTGTCCCCCACGTCATCCCATCGCCCATCTTAGCGCCTTGAAAGAGCCACTTTCTTTGGCCCTGCAGAAAGCTCTCAACCATATCCCCCTCAGCAGAAATCCCCATTGCCTTTCACTCGCTTTTGTCCAGGGCTTTTTTGGCCAGTGCTCATTTTTTTTAATATTAATGGAAAGGGTTTGGGTTTTTTCCACCCTTTACCCCTTCTGGTGGTACGTGGAACCTGCAAGCAGTGCTCTGGATGGCACCCATCACACAGGCCAGTGTTTTATCCAGGATTTCAGGGCCTCCCTTCATGTTTCTAGCACAGGCTGGATCTGCATCCATGCTGAAGATAACACCTGGCATTTTTGGGGGGGAGGGTGAACTGTGGGCAGAGCACTCACCGTGGATGCTAACACAGGGATACTCCTGGGCTGGAGACCTATTCATCAGTCAGAGTGTCCTCTGACGAGCACATCCATTACTTTATGCTCTCAGCTCGATGCTGGGAAGAGTTTCCTTTCATCTGCAACAAAATCATCCTGGAGTCGCAGAATCATCAACCAATTAACCCTGGAAAGTTCTGCCAGCCTGGTTTTGTTGGGTTTTTTTTAAGTCTGCTTTGCTGACCTGCCTGCTATGGCTGTTCATCTGTGTTTAATGCAGCTTCCTGCATTTTGATCAGGGCTCTAAGTTATTGCATCTTGCTACCTCAACAGAGGAGGTCATTAATCTAAACGAGGGCCCCCCCGGGAGCACAGCCCTAATCTGCAATTTCCCATTGACTATAATAGAGGGGACGTCCCAGAGAGGTCCAGCAGCTCTTGGAAATGCTCCTCGGCTGAGAGCAATTAGGGGATGTTAAAGGTGGGATCTTCAGCTCAGCCCTCAGTGACTGGGAACCACAGCCCTGGGTCAGACTGGCCACCAGTGCCGAGTACGGGGTGGTACGGCCGTCATCCCCCACCGGGTACCGCGGCTTGGAGGGTGAGAGGAGGATGGGAGTGGGGTACCAGGGTGGGTGGAAAGGAAAACTTGGTGAAATGAGGAGTGTAAACAGCTGCTGGGAGGCTCCGGAGTAGACGGTGACATTTTCCATCCCTCTCCCTGATTTTGCAGGGGTTTTTTAAGCATTAACAGCTACACATGTTGAATATTTCTGCCTAGGAAATCCTATTTCTGACGCCTCTCAAATGCCAATTGTTTTACTACCTAATTTATCAGCTTAGTAGAGAGGTAAAAGAATTTTATTTCTCCACCTGGGCACATGGTCTCCTCTTGAAACACAAATGTTCTCCAAGGCTCCCTTGTTGCTTAACGTCCCCGAGGCATTTTCTTAAGGCCAATAAGAATTAACTGTAAATTTAATCAAGGTTTCCAATGCTCACACTAAAACGGAGCATAACAGAAGCCTGGTCTGCTCCTTGCCAGTTTAAGCCAGCTCTGGAGGGAGACAGGGGTTATCAATAATTAACTGGGGGAAATTAGGGGGGGGAAGTATTAGAGAGTTAATGAAAATGTGAAATAGCGTAATTATCTTGCGGTAGCCGGGAGTGATCGAGCTGCTGGGGAAGATGAGGTGTTGTACAACTTGCTGCTTAGAAGCCACTATTCCTGACGTGGTCCTGGCATGATGTTGGGACCCAGTTCCTCTACCCTGACCCCAGCAGCTGGTGAATCTGAGGGTCTAAATCCAAGGGGTCTAAAGATTGAGGGTCTAAAAATCAAGGGTCTCAAACCAAATCAGCAGCATCCAGCCCACAGGGGCTTGTACCTCTTTCACCCCTGTTGGAAACAAGGCTGTAGATGTCTTGGAGCCCCTTCAAAGGTCCACCAAAGTGCTGGCTTGCAGAGCTTATGGCTCTGATGGACCAGCTTCTGGGGGGTTTTGTGTGGGACCTCACTGCTGTGTCTGGTGGGGGGACCAAGTATGGAGCTGTGCCATTGTTAATTACACTTTAATTAAGCCCAGGATGATGTGGTTGGCTGTAATTATAACTGGTGCTGTTCCTGTAGCCCTTGGCCAGTAAGATGAGTGTGGGGAAGGTGCTGGTAATGCTGGGTGAGGGTCTTCTGGGCTGCCTGTGGTGAGGGGGGTCCTGGGGGTCCCTTTAGGGATGGCCTCATCACCGTGGGGCTCTGCCTGGTCCTTGCTGTCCCTCTGCAAAAAGGAAGAGGGAGGTAAAATGGCTTTTATTAAAATATTTCAGCAAAACTTGTGCTGGAGTGTCCAGTCTCATGTCGTTCTTTGGGGTGGCTGCATCAGGCTTCTCAGAGAACATCACTGGTGCAGGGATCACTCCGGGGTTTCGTCTCTGGCTGATGTCCTCAGGAGCACGGCGGTGGCCACTGCAGCAAACCCAAACCTTTGTGTTTTGTGAAAGCTGAGCACCACCAGGAATTCCTGAGCTCAGGTACAATTGGTGCTGGTTTGAGGAAGCCCAAGCCGAGAAGTGGTTTAATACTCGCTCTCCAGTCTCTCAGATCACGTCATCCCAAGTGTTTGCTGTTTGATAATAAATATTTTATTGCCCACTGAGGAGAGGGACTGATTTAGATCTTAAGCCCATGTTTGCTGAGAGGGGCGAGGAAGGAGCCATTTGGCTTTGCGGAAATCCCAATGGCGTCCAGGGAAACGTTGCAGAAAAGCCTCGAGAAGTCACCCAGAGAAGCTGTGGGAAGCAGCCTGGCAAACCCTGTGGCGGGTTTCTGGCTGTGATTAGAGTTAAACACGCTTGGCTGGCGGGGGGAAGCCCAAGCAGCAGGTTGGGGATGTGCTGACAACGGCGTTCGGAGACGGGCGGGTGGTTTTTGCTTGGCTCGGGGTGAGCGCAGCAGGGAGAGGATGGGGCGTGGGGTGCAAGGGCCGGATCCTGGTGTGGGAAGCTGCTTCCCAGTGGGAACAGCGGCAGTCAGCCCCTCTGTTGAGTGTGGCAATTTGGAGCAGAGGGCAACGGTACTGGAAAGGTTGGGGAATCCATCCGTCGCTGCCCTAGGACGTGCCCCCAAAAGGTGTCCCGTCTGCCTGGGCACTGCTGCTGCCAAATGGAGGGACTGGGCTGCTGGGCAGAGACACCAGGGAGAAAAAGTTGCTCTGAAAATGCTGGCACTGTCCAAAAAAAAAAAAAGGGGGGGGGGGAAAGCTACGAGTGGCTTTTGCCTCTTGTTTGGGGGAGGGAGTTGCGCGGGGCCCAGCATCGCTCGCAAATGCTTTTAATAAAATGTTCTTTCCTGCGTCCAGGGGAAAAAAAAGCCCAAACCTCAAGCTTTTTCCCATTACATAAGGAACAGATGCTGCTGGGCAGAGCCCTGGCTTCCCCACAGCACAGCCCTGGCTGCTGTGGGGCCCGTCCCCTCCCACCACAGGGACCCCACTCCCTGCTGAGCACAACCCCCTGGTGCCAGTGCTCTGAGCAGCAGGATGGGGATCCCTGAAACACCCCATCCAGCCCCAAAGTGCCGCTGCCAAGAACCAGCAAGGGAATCTATGGGGAGCAGCAGCAGCTTGGGATGACTTTGTGTGTCCAGGAGCCACCCTGGTGCTGTGCCCATGGGGACCTGTGAGCTCCCTCCTGGCTGGACCCACGGTCTCGTCTTGGGGGGCTCCGCTGTTGGGAAAACCAAGTCCCTTCTTCACCAGGATGGCCTGAGGAGACGTGTCCACCCCGGAGAAGAAGAGGGATGTGAGGGGCTCTGGGGCAGGTGCCTGCGCTGGTGGTAGGAGGGACCCACTCTGCAGCCCCTGGTTCTCCTCATAGGGTGACATGCCTGGGTAATTTTTCTGGCAATTAATGCCTCATTAAAGTGCACTAGGGAACAATCAGGGCAGTGAATTTTACACAGCACAATGGCTGGGCCCTGAGAGGTTTTCTGCCTTTTTTTTTTTTTTTTTTTAACAGTCTTTTTCTGGCCTTAACTGCTTGCTGGCTGGAGGTAGAGGAGGTGGGAGCCTCGGTTGGCATCTCCATCCCCAGCCACCACTTGGGCTTAGCCCCCGTTGGGTGCACCCCATCTGTGAATGAGATTTTTCCACTTTCCATCCCTATGCAGCCAGTCGGCACCTCCGGGACAGTGATCTGGGATGAAAACCAGCCCCGTCCCCAAAAGCACATCTGAAGGCACCAGTTGCCCTCACTGAAACCAGGGTGGAGGAGAAGGGTTGTGGCTGGAGAGCCCTTGGGCCTTTCCAGATGAGTTTTGGGGCTTGCTCTGAGCCACGTCCCGAGCCCTGACCTTGCCGCTTTCTCCTCAGGAGCCTGATGCCGCGGACGCTGGAGGGGCAGATCACGATGGAGAAGACCCCCAGCTACTTCGTCACCAAGGAGGCTCCTCGGCGCATCTACAACATGTCCCGGGACACGAAGCTGATCGTGGTGGTGAGGAACCCCGTCACCCGCGCCATCTCGGACTACACGCAGACGCTTTCCAAAAACCCCACCATCCCCAGCTTCCGGGCCCTGGCCTTCAAAAACACCAGCACGGGACTGATCGACACGAGCTGGAGTGCGGTGAGGATCGGGATCTACGCCAAGCACCTGGACAACTGGCTGCAGTACTTCCCCCTCTCCAAATTTCTCTTTGTCAGCGGGGAGAGGCTTGTCAGCGACCCGGCCGGGGAGATGGGCCGTGTCCAAGACTTTCTGGGTCTCGAGAGGGTGGTGACGGACAAACATTTCTATTTTAATGAAACCAAGGGCTTTCCCTGCCTGAAGAAGCCGGAGGGCGGCAGCAAGCCCCGCTGCCTGGGCAAATCCAAGGGGCGGCCGCACCCCAAAATCGACGGGCAGGTGGTTCAGCGCCTGCGGGAGTTTTATAGACCCTTCAACATGAAGTTTTATCAGATGACAGGGCAGGACTTTGGGTGGGACTGAGCCACCCACAGGGCACGCTGTGCCGCGCTGGGACCTGCTGCCCAGCGGTGCACGGGGCTGGGACCGCGGTCCAGGGATGCTCGTGGCTGATGTGGTCCAGGGATGCTCGTGGCTGCCGTGGTCCAGGGATGCCCGCGGCAGCCGCACCAACCAACCTCCTCCCTTCATTCTAATTTATATTGGACCTTTTCTGGTGAGAAACGGACCCTTCTGGAGTAGAGAGAAATATTTAAGAAATAAAACCACAGATGACCCCTTTCCCCTCCCTGAGCAGATTAAATATTCTTCCATATAAATCTTGCCGATCTCTATTAACCGGCACCGTTCTGGGTGGTGAGCGTGGGGATGGGTGCGTGGGGATGGCGGCTCTGCCATCCACAAGAAAAACTTGGGAAACCGGTGGGGCTCTGGGGACATGTGGCTGGTGGGGTTTTTGCTAAATCAAATTTGGACACCGAGCGCAGGCAGCGGCTGCCGTGGGGCGGTGGGTGAGGCCGGCCGAGCGGCAGGCGCCACGCGCAGGGGATGTTTTGCGGGCAGAAAAGAGTCTGCAGGAATTTCCTAGTGAAGAAAGACAATTAAGGGCAAGTAGTTTTTTGAATAAACGCCAGGTCCGGGGTTAGGGAGAGGGACTTGGGTATCACATACCTCCTTATGTTCTGGGAGTGAGCCAGATGATAAAGCAGGGAGCTTCTGATTCCATGGATGGAAATCCCCCCAATTCACCCGAGCAGAGCAGACAAAAGCCCCAAACTCTGACCTTTCCCTTCAATAATCTCAATAGATTTTCAAACCTGCGGCTGTAGCCGTCAGGGGAGGCCGCAGAAATTAGTTTAATCAGAATTAACTACTTTTCCCTTAATTAAAGATGGAGAAAACATTTAATTAACCTCTTAATATCTTATTAGTGACATGGATTTGTCTCTTTAATGAGCTAATTATGTGTTTTCAAGGGCCCTCGGGCCCTGCATTGTTTGCAAATATGCTTTGGCTGTCGCTTCCATCGTCGACGGTCCTGGCCTGGGGTGTCCTGTCTGGGGTGTCCTGCCAGCTGTGCCATCGCCTGCCCTCCTCGCTGGCACTGGACGTGGCAGGTACCACTTCTCCTGGGCTGTACAACAGGCACCAGCCTCTTTCTTCCTGGTTTTACTCGGGCACGTTGTGCCCCTCGGAGGTGACACGTGCTCTCTGTAGCGGTGTGCCGAGCTGTAGCCGGGGTTCGGCACGTTTGCCCAGTTCAGCCCCTGGGCTCGGCTGGTTGCTGCTGGGACGAGAGACTTGTGCAGGGAAGGGCTTAACGTGCTGTCAGTCCAGTGCAACCAGTTGCCCGTTTCTATGCGGGCGTCGTGGTGCCGGCCTGTGCGTGTGCGAGGGGCACCGGGGACGCACAGATGCCACCGGGGTGGGGCCGGAGCTTTGCACCGGTATTAACAAACCGGGATATTGTCAAAGAATGGTAAGAAGAGATGAAATCTGGACTGGTTTTGTGCTGGTTGAAATCCCAGAGCCCTCCAAGCGATGCAGCCATGGCCGGGATGGGCTCAGCACCCCGAGCCCAGCGCAGGGTCCCCCCAGGACTGCAAGTGCCCCGGCCGCGTCCCGCTGGGGGTGGGATGTCGGAGCGGCTGGAGCCCGTTGTCAGCCTCGCTGGCAGCTCCGCGTGATGGACTGCGCTCTGCTTGTTTAGGTTTTGTTTCCAGCCACGACATTCGACCAAATTATTCTCCGCCGAGGGCTTTAAAGTTTCCCAAGTGCCTGTGAAAGCCTGGAAACGCTGATAGTGATCCTATTTCTCAGCTGAGTGAGTGCATTCAGCCCCAGCCATATTGATATGCAAAACCTTGAGGGTCCCCAGCTCTAAAGATGGTTTCTGTCTGCCCTGTGAAAGGGAGCCATACTTTTTTAAAGCCCGGGCCTTTCTAAAGCCTCACAATACCATATAGACTATGCCATTTAAAGCATCTGAAGCGACCCAAAATGTATTGAAAGCTTGCTTTGCAGACTCATTAAGACTACTCAATAGGTTCTGGCAAATACCGTGCCGGGGCTGACCGCACGGATTAAGACTTTTGAAGTGTTACACAAACCCCCTGCTTAAACTAATTGCTGCCCCACAGCTCATGAGGTCAAGTATTTGTATTCATTGCCTCCGAGAGGAGCCACTTATGGGTCTGTCCAGGTGAAGTCTGCACTTCATTAGATCAAGACAATAAAATGGGCTTTGGGGAGGAAAGGGGAAGGTGCCCAGGATGAAATCTCTTAGCGGGAGCCCAGGCTTATGTCCACCACCGCTGCATTTTGGGTCATTTCTATCGTCTTCAAGAGGAGTGATGAGCTTCCAATTGAAGCGGCTCAGTGCAGGATGGTGGCTCCTCCAAGAGTCCCACCCGTGTCCCACTCGTGATGTCCTGTGGTGTGGGTCCATCCAATGGCACGGGGGTTTGGCTCCAGAAGGACATTGGTGTGGAAGGGAAGGGTTGGGGCGTGGGAAGGGTGGCCATCGCTCCAGCCGCACTTGCCGAGCAGTTCTTCACCATGACGGTTCAATCCCCAGAGTCAGGTGGGTTCCCTTCACCAGCCCGACTGGGATCCCATCACGTGCTGGTGCAACATGTGTTCCTCACGTCTATCCAGAGGAGAAACCACCTCTGCCATCACTGCTTCAGCAGCCTAATTAAAAATGGAGATTTAAGACAAAAATCAGCCTCTGATTTACTGAAGGTGTCAGCTCATGCTTCGGCAGGGGCACAACGCAGCTCTTGGGGGGGTCTTCCCAGGAGCCAGGGACAAATGAGAAAAAGAAAGCGATCCAGCTTTGCTGCCAAGCGTGAAATGGAAGTTTTCATCCCCATCTCAGCTAACCAAAGTTTCCATTGCTAACCCCATTTTTGTTTTCAAAATCCAGCTCTTCAGAGGGTTGTGGTTCTTGTGCCTCCCCCTCCAGCCCAACTGGAAGCCAAGAAGAGCAGGATTGCAAGAGCTTTCCAGAAATCTTATTTACTCCTTTTTCTTTTAGACCAAATTTAGGAGGACAGACGGTGAAGAACAAAAATAGGAAAAAAGAAAAAAAGCTCCAAACAGGGAAAGTTTCACTTTTCCCTCTAAACGCCCCATCTGTGCCCATTCCCTGCCTGATGCCGGGTGTGTGGCCACACCTGCCTGTGACATGATCCCCAGGTGGGGCTTGTCCTGCTGGGGTTGTGGGGCACCTGTGGGCTATAAATGGAGGGAGGGTGGGTCCTTCTTGTGGGACCTACTCTGGCTGTGGAGGGTGCAGAGGAATTGGTGCAGAGCAGGAGCTGGCTGGTAAGAGGTGGAGGCTACTGGGGAGGTTGGGTGTCTTTTGTGCAGCTCTGGGGAGGCTGCACCTTGAATACAGGGGTCAGCTTTGGGACCCTCAGTCCTAGGAGGATGTTGAGGGGCTGGAGCATGGCCAGAGAAGGGCAATGGAGCTGGGGAAGGGTCTAGAGCAGGAGTCTGGCGAGGAGCGGCTGAGGGAGCTGGGCTTGTTCAGCTTGGAGAAAGGGAGGCTCAGGGGAGACCTTCTGGCTCTCCACAACTCCCTGAAATTCAAGAGCTTGGAGCCAAGAGAGGTCGCGCTCTGCTCCCAAGGAACAAGTGACAGAACAACAGGAGCTGGCATCAAGGTGCCCCAGGGGAGGTTTAGTTTGGAGCTGAGGAACAATTTCTTGCCCTCCAGGGTTGTCCAGGCCTGTCCCAGGCTGCCCAGGGCAGGGCTGGAGTCCCCCTGATCCCTGGAGGGGTTTCCAAGGCGTGGAGATGTGGTGCTGAGGGACAGGGCTCAGTGGTGCCCTGGCAGGGATGGGGCAATGCTGGGACTTGATGATTGTAAAGGTCTTTTTGAACCAAAGCGATGCTGTGAGTTGGTGACAGCCTGGTGTGTGGGGCTGGAGCAGCACAGCCCTATGCAGCAGTGTTCAGGGAGAGTCTGGGTGCTGATGCATCCCAGGGTTTCTGGTGCTTGTGCTCTCCAAGAAGTGCTTTGTCTGTCCTGTGGTGCAGTCTTGTATCTCCCTGGGAATCCAAGTGCTCTTTCTAGGACCTTTGGTGCTTCTTTGGTGCATGATGGAGGCCCAGTGGCTCTGTGGGAGTGGGGTAGCAGAAGTGGTTGGGGCTGTTCCAGCAGGACATGGCTGTGCTCTCTACTGAAATGAGTCAGAGTGTGGGCAGCATTGTCTGCAAACCTCTGCCTCATCCCCTGCTCAAGGATGTCTGGAGCAGTGATGCTTCCTGCTGCAGGGCCCACTGTGGTGGCCTCCATTCCTGGCCAGCACAGAGGAGACCTCTTGGGAGAGATGTGCATGTCCCCTCAGTGTCCTGTCTTCCTATGAAGCCCCTTGCCACCCCCCATGGCCCTTGAGCAGCACCAGGGCTTCCAACTCCACTGGCTTCTGCTCTGGTTTCAATCTTGCCGTGATCTCAATACACAGACTAAACTCGTGCCATACTCCCCAGTAGATGAGAAAATGCCCACGCTGAGGGAGAGGCCACTCTAATCGCAACCAGGTGTCTGGTGGTGGCTTCCAAGTCATGCAGAGCGTGGGCTGGATCCCACATGTGGGTACAAATAACCACCATCAGGTGAAGGCAGCTCCAGGATGTGTGACTGAAGAAGAAACAAAAAAAAAAAAACCCAAGAATGAGGTTTGTATCTAATGCAGGAGTGAGCTGGGCTGCCTTGGTTCATCACTGCCTTGGTAGTGGGTGAGGTTGTTCACTGGTGTAAGTGGAGTTGGGCTGAGGTGAGCACAGCCTGTGTACTCTGACCCTCTGGAAGCCTGTGAGCAGAGCCTTTTAGGAAAATAGCCGTTACTTACAAAAATAATTAATCACAGGATTTATTTATAAGCAACCTGCTGGGATTAGGGCCTGTCTGAACGGGGACAGGACACGGTGCTGGCACGTCCCCGTTGTGAAGGTGTCTCCAGGGGTCTTGTTGCAAATAAGGCTGGATCTCCCAGCCTGAGTCCCTGCCCCAGGTCTCACTTGATGCCTTCAAACCCTCCTGAGCAAATGTGAGACACGCTCAAGGGAGGAAAGCAGCTCCACGAAGTTTATTTGCTTTTCTTGGTGTAAAAAATAAAGTGTTCTTTGAACTATTTTGGAAATGCAAGAGGCTTCTCCGCTCAGATTTCAAGTCTTATGTGCCTTTAGAGGTGGCTTCTGAAGGAGGAAGGCTCTCGGCCGCCTCCTGTGCAGATTTAACTCGATTCTGGGGGCAGTTTAAAAGGCTCCCCTCGTTCTGTTCATTTTGGGTGCTTGTGGCCGTCCCCATCCTGCTGGCTTGAGTTGGCAGAGGTGCTGCTGTGCCTGGGGTTCGTGGCAAACGTGGTCAGGAAGAAGGTCTCCTTTGCTTTTTCCCCACTCCAAGAGCTGAGATTCTGGTGGTGAGAGAGGGGCCGGATCCGTCGGGCTGTGCCCCCTGGTCCAGCCGAGCGCTTCCCTTGGTTAAGACGACAGCTCTGTGGTTAGGAACAGCAACATGTTGCCTCACAGAATTAATCAATTTATAGCAAGAGACTAAATTGGTGCCCTCCTGGCAGGAGGTGAGCCCCAAGCCTTAACTGTGTACCCCTAATTGCCTCCTGTGGATATGGGGTAGAGGGAGACGTGGGTTGAGGGACTGTCACTGCTGTTCCTTCCCCTGGGCTGTGGACACAAAGTGGGCAGGAAAAGGATGGCTGGAGCCTGTGGGGTTGGCTCGTGGTTGGGCAACGAGCAGTGCCACAGCTCACTACACGAGAGCCAGTGAGCACTGGTGCTAGATGGTCTGATTCAGCCCTGGGTTAGGAAGCCACCTTTAAGGAAGATTTTTTTTATTTATTGTTTTTAACTTTGAAGGTGGTGAGAGCCTGGCTCAGGTTGCCCTGAGAGGTGGTGGCTGCCCCATCCCTGGCCCCATTGCAGGGGAGGTTGGATGGGGCTCTGAGCAACCTGCTCGAGTTGCAGATGTCCCTGCTCCCTGCAGGGGGGTTGGACTCGATGGCATTTAAAGGTCCTTTCCAACCCACACCAGTCCATGACTGTGATTTCTACCCTGACTGGCAAGGGGTGCTGCAGACCGTGACCAGATGACGAAGCTGATGTTCCCAGTGCCTGGGCAGGAGCAGGCTGGCCAGGCCACGCGAGCTTTGCCCCAGCACCAGCATCCCCACAGTCAGCTGCTGCCTCCAGCCATGCTTGAAAGTCAACACGGAGAGAATTTTTCACTTTTTTTTCCTCTTTTGCTACAAGTGCAAACTTCTCTCTAATGTCAAAGGCCGATTGCCGAAGAGCCGCCCTGCAGCAGCCGCAGCACACTGCTGGCAGATGCCAGCGGGAAAGAAAGTGTGAGGGATGGAGGGCAGCGGGGGAGAGGCCGGGAAACGCTTCTGGAGGGGGTGGGAAATGGGCTTGTGCACTAGCCAGCCTTTAATTAAGGGTCTTGAAAGCATTTTCCCAGCTGGTTAACATTGCTGTGCCATATTGGAGTGGTTTAGAAGCAATGACGCCCTTCCTGTTGGCCCTGCCTGTGGGTGACCGGTCCCCAATCCACTGCTCCCAGTCCCCCGCACCTTCTGAAAAATGAGGCAGAGAAAAGCAAGGCTGTGCCTGGGTGGAGAGGATGGGGAGCCCTCTGTGCTTGTGGAGGGGCAAGGCAGGGAAGAAGCTGTTTTTTTTTCTGATCTGATTACAACAGTCAAGAATCTTTAACTCATCTTCTGCGGCACCCAGGCTGGTTTGTGGGGCGGTGGGCTGGTGGGGTCACTGGGTGCTGGGAGGGGACAAGATGGTCTTGCACCCAGCCCATAAAAATGCTGAATGGGGAGTGCCAGATCCAGCTCTGGTCTGGCTATGGGTGCCAGGAACCAGCTCTGGGGCTGTGGCTGGGTTTCGGGGAGATCTACAGATGACTGGGACGTTGTGATGCTCTGTAAATAACACCAGGAGCCTTAGTGGGGTGAGTGTTGGTGGTTTCAGGGGTGTCCCCAAGCCCTGCACTCCTCTTGTGTTAAGTTGAAGTTTTTAGTAGCCAGAGATGGGGGCGTGGGCAGGGGAATGGTGTGTCGTCCCTCCTCACTGAGGCCAGAGCTGCAGAGGGAGGTTATTCCCTCTGCTCCAACAAGGGCCGGGCTTTCCCAGTGTTTCCAGGCTCAGTGGAAATCTGTGGGTGCCAAGCCCTGCTGCAGAGCAGGCTGCGTGCGGAGCTGCCTGCATTTAAATCCAGATTGGTGTGTTTCTCTGCAAACCCTAAAGCTTTCGCTAGAAATGAGCGCAAACTGACAGTCATCCTTTGTCTGGGGTTTTTCTCCTCCTCCTGCTGAGGTTTCAGCCAGAAGCTGGGTTTGCAGATGAGGAGATGATGCAAACCTGGCTGTGTGGGGGGGGAATTTCCCCCTCTTTTAGCAAAACATCCCCTGGTGCTGACACAGGCAGCATCTCTGCACTCTACTCTCCTGGTCCCTTCATCGAAGTTGGGACTGATCACCATCCTCATCCTTCTCTTCCTCTGTATGTCCTGGCCTTGCCACAGCTCTCCCAGCTTGAGGCTTCCCACCCTGTCAGCTCCAGTGACCTGGTTAGTGCTGGGGCTCCTTCTGCTTCTACAGCGTTCTTTTGCCTTTGGGGGGAAAAAAAAATCACAATAAAAGCTACATGCTGACTTTAATAGTGTAATATTAGAAAGGACTGGAAGAGAAGTGCAAGGAGAAGAAGGTTCCTGGCTGGGGCCATGGCACAGTCAGGGCTTGCAGGCACTGACCTGTGGCTGCCACTTGGATACAGAAGTTGGGGGGAAATCATAAAATCAATATTTTTTGGCTTGATGTGCTGTGCTTGGGCAGGGGAGGACAGGCTCACCTTGAAGCTAGCAGAGCGGAGGCTCCCACTGCCTGTAGGACAGACGTTGGGGTTATTTAGACCTGTCTGAGCTAAAGGCTGGTCGCGTACCTGCTCGTGGAGGATTTGATCCTGGTGCAAAGTGGTCCCCCAGGAAGGTACACAATCAGGAAGCAAAATACAGGCACAGGCTGAAGCGCTGCCCGGAGCGAGCGCCTGTAACTGGCAGAAAACATTCCAAGTCCGGAGAGGCTTCGCAATAATTTCCACATTCCGTAATTTTTTCTCAAGAGGGGAAGAGAGACAAGCCTGAAATAATTACCCACACAAGCAGTCATTGAAATGTTCTTTACTGCGAGCACTGATCACTTACTGTATTTAACAAGCCGATTTTGGCTCTCGGCACATGAAAGCGAGTGATGATTAAAGCCCTTGTTTTCAGGATCCCTGAGCCAAAGCACAAAAGTCTATCACTAGATCCAAGTCTGAGCTTGGCAGCCAGCTCTGACCTGGGGAGAGGGCCAAGGTGAAGCGACTCCACTCACTATCTGTAGGGTTTGAGGTGCTGAGGAGCACAGTGGGTGCTGGTCTCCCCGCCCTGTTGTTACTGGGTGTGTGGTGGCATCTCCAGCAGCTGAGACTTGTGTCTTTAGCCCTGGAAGTGAGTTGGGGTGTTCTGCAGGACGTGGAAGATGTTGCAGCTCCTTGGGGCCGTGAAAGATTTCTTGGTGGTGGAAAGGGGCTCTCCTGAAACTGGGCTGTGTTTAAGATGCACAGGGATGGGCAGCTGGGTGAAAGCCAGCGGGTGTCTGCTGCAGCACATCCCCTTCTGAGGGTCTTGATTTTACCCTGAGATGAGGCAGGACGCTGAGGTCAGTGAGAAAATGTCTTGGTGTGAGCGTCCCACGGAGTCTGAGTGGTGGTGTCATGTATAGCTGTGCTGGGAGAGCTGGTGTCAGTGGGACGAGCGCTGCCCAGCGTGCGCACGCAGCTCCAGCGCTGCTGGTGGCAGCAGGAGCTGGGCATGAACTCGAGCCTGAGACTGGCTTCTTGCTGGTGTAAATCAACCTCGTGTGGCTCGGCGCGGCTGCGTGATTTAGGTCAGGTCAAGATCTGCTTCAGATCTTCCTACTCTGCTTATTAAGCTCCTGTCCTTGAGGATGGTGTTGGTTCACCTTTGAGCTCAGATAAATGAGTCCCAGGGTAGCAACACTAAATCTGTCCAGCCTTGTGCTTTACTTTCCCGGGTCTCTCTCCCCCTGCTGCAGGATGGGGTGGGGGGGTTTCCAGGGCAGTACTGGGGACAACGGAGACACATTTCAGCACGGACAGCATTATGAAGGGTCCCCTGTTGCCTTTCCCCTTGAAAAAGTGCAAGAATTCAGGCATTGAGCAAATTCCACAGACGTTAGCTATGCTAATCAGCAACTGTTCATATCCAGGGCTGTCAGGCACTGCCTTCCTCGTCTCCCCAAGTGTGGTCACATCAAACCAGAAAAAGATCCTTGCAGAGAGCTTTTATTTCTAGCAGCGGCCTGCTGGCTGCCCTGGTGCTCATGGTGCTGTGGGGATCCAGTTCCTGGTGTGACTGCGTGTGCCTCAGGTGCCTCCACTCCAGCTTGGACACAGTTGAGCAGTCGCTTTTTGCCTGTCTCTGCCTTTCTGATGTTAACTGGGAGCATCCCAAGGTGGGCACAGGGCTGCATCCCATGTCCCCACAGCCCTGGCCGTCCTGGCTGGGAGCCTTGTGCACAGCTGACGCTGTGCCCTACTTGGGAGCTGTGCTGACTCTCTTGGCTTCATTTGGGATGAAGAAGAGCGTTTTGGGAGCAGCTCTGTCAGCCCTGGGAGGGGTGTGCGTCAGGGCCTGGCAGATGGGCAGCCTTCGGCCGCATCTCCAGCTAGCTCGGATGAGTTGTGCTTGTTGGAATTATTTACTACACCGATCAATAAATACTATAGGCAGCAGACTGTATTTCACGAACGCAGCGCTCTACACGTGCCCACTGCTGTATTTCAAGAGCATAAATAACACCAGGGCATCAGCAGAAATTCAAACCAAACAGATATGACTTAGAACAATTTACAGCCAGAATTTTTCCATGTGTGGGGGAAGGAAAGAACTTCTGACGTGGTTTAGTGGTGTTGATAGGGCTAGGAAAGGTTGGACTCGCTCTTGAAAGTCTCTTCCAGCTGAAAATGTTCTGATTGTATGATAACACTCCTGGGCTGTGCCCCTCGCATCATCAAGGCTTTCTCCTGCCTTTCCTGGGGTGCTGCCCATGGCTCTGGCTTTGCTCCTTCCTCCAGATGAAGTGCTATTGGCCGTTTCTCACCAGCACAGGCAAGCCACCTGCTTTCCCCATGTCCCCTTGCCCATGGGAACACGGTCCCAGGCTGGCTGCTGCCACGTGCCATTCAAGAGCCACCTTTGGCACGTTCCGCCTGCCATCGGCCGGTCCCGCCGGCAGCACGTGGCGGATTATTTTCTTAGTGAGCGTATAACCCAGCAGCGTGCACTTCAGTCTCTAGGTGGTTTGTTCTCCTTCAAAACACAATATAAATCTGATTGTATGAAAACAAAGGGTAATAAGGAGCGGGGTTATTCAGTGCAGCCCCCTAAGCGGAGGCAGCAAGCACTGGGCTCCCCTCTGGTAGCGTTTAAGCATTTCCCTCGCATCGGTGACGCAGACGTTCCTCATAAATCAGCGGAGGTAGGAGCCCATTTGCTTCCCCCGTCTTTGAAGAGGCGTCAGATCTCCACACAGAGGCTTCTTGCTGGGTGATCCTCTGGGGCTGGTTCTCATTTCCTTGTAGGAGGTGGGTCTGGAGCCCATTCTGTGCATTTGAGGGTGGGGGGGACGGGGAAGGGGAAAAGAAAATGAATGAATTTGCTTCGTTGACAAAAAAAAAACCCAGTCTTGACACCACAAGAGCTGCACACCATTAACATCCCACTGACACAATTATTTACCAGGAAGATTCACGTATTGATTTGGTGGTAACTGCACACACCATGGCGGGGCTGTGGCTGTGGGGATGCTGAAAGGTTCTGTACGTGTAACCTGGGCTCTGGGCCTCATCCTGCCTAGGTGCTCAGCAGGCCTGGCCCTGCCTGGGTTAAGCCCATATATTTGAGGTATTGCTGTGGCTTTTGCTGCTCTGGTGACACTCTTGTCAGCTTTGCCCTATGCCCAGGCCCTATGAGGAGGGTGATGGCACTGAGGGCTGTGCTGGAGGTGGTGAGGAGCAGCTGCTGGTGGTGAGGGATGTGAGATGGCCAAGCTCCCCTTCTTTGTGCAATAGCAGCCCTTGTTGTGGATCTTGAGTTGGAATTGTACGTGTGGCCCCTCAAAAGAGGGGGCGGTGAAGGATGGAGGCAGCACAGGATGCGTGTTGGGCCCTGGATAGGTGGCTTCTGCTCTTTGCTGTGGGGTCCCTGTGGTGCTGAGGGGCTTGGGCAGGGTCCCCATGGTGTTTGGAGGGTCTCTGTAGCTGGTGCAGCTGCTGTGCCAAGGAGTTTCTTGCTGTGGTTGCTGCTGTCAGCCCTCGGGAAGAGTCCCTGGGTCCACCCAGCCTCTGGCTGCAGTAACTCCTAGGCAGATGGGGATGAATGGTGGCACTGGGTGAGGGCAGCATGTGTGGCTGAAGGGGATTGTATCTTCTCCTGCGCATTTTAATGGAAGAAAAGCTACCAAGATGGGTCACCAGAAGATGCCCAGCTTCTCGGGGCAAGCTGCAAGGAAGGCTGATGAGGAAGGAGGTCTCCTCTTCAGCTCTGTCCAGTTTTGACTGTCTTGGAGCAAGGTTGTTAATGCAGGACAGCTGCATAGTGGCATGAAGGCACCCATCTCTGCACCCAACCACTCTTGTACCCCTCCTAAGTCTGTCCTGTGAGTGTGTTAACTGGGAGAGGCTATCAAGATGTGTCCCTGCACAAGCTGAAGCTCCATGTTAGGGCTCCAGGTTACCTGAGGAGGAGCGTAAGAGGCTTTGCTAGCTAACCCATCACCTCTGTGGCAGCCTCGAGGTGTGCCAGGCTGCTGAGGAGCTGGGCACTAAGGATGGACATCCATTGGATGTGCCTTGGGAGATGCCTGCACCTGGGAATAGCTCAGGCACTGCCCCAGGATAGCAACTGCCTTGGTACAGCACCACTGGCCACAGCCAGGACCATGGTCATACAGGCAGCCACAGGAGGAAGGAACTCTCTGGGAGAATTTTATGGAATTTATCTGCCAGTTCTTTTAAAGGTAATTGTAACATGAAGGTTGGGCTGGAACATTTCTGCCTCGCTGGGCCATTTCCACCGAGGAGCTGGCAGCAGGCAAGCTGCTGAGTGAGGAGTTGGCGTTGCCATATGGAGCTCTACTCTGGCTGCTTGCTAAAGAGAAAAAAAAAAAAGTAAAACCAACATCCAGGGCCAGGACTTGGCAACCCTTCTCCACAGAGACCACTTGTGTGAATAAATGTTACACAGTGCTACAGGATCTGGCCCATCTTCATGAAGAAGAACTGCGTTTTGGCCTGGGTTCAGCAGAGCACTCACACGTGTGCTCAACGCGAAGCACCCGAGCGGTTCCGGTGACTCCCTGGCAGATGTTTTGTGCTTAAAGGACACTCTTCACTGGATCTGTGCTTTTCTCTGCCTTGACTTCTGTGACTCGAATCTCCCTTGGCTTTCCCGGCAGAGGCAGCATCCGTGTTGAGGAAACTTGTGAGGTATCTGAGTTTCTGTTGAGACAGGAGTTTTACGATAGGGAAGCTGGGGATTTGCTGAGGAAGGTGCAGAGGTGAGGATGAAGCAGGCTCATGGGGCTACCTCTTATTGCTGTTGTTAAAAGCAGGGAAGGGAGAGGAAGACACTCACTGAGAATTTGGCCTTCCAGTACCTGAAGGGGGCCTACAAGAAAGCTGGGAAGGGCTTTTTAAAAGAGTGTAAAAGGTGACAGAATGAGGGGAAACGGCTTTAAACTAGAAGAGGGTGGATTTAGATTAGATATTAGAAGGAATTTCTTTACAGTGAGGGTGGTGAGACCCTGGAACAGGTAGGCCAGAGAAGCTGTGGATGCCCCCTCCCTGGAAGTGTTCGAGGCCAGGTTGGATCAAGTCTTGAGCAACCTGCTCCAGTGGGAGGTGTCCCTGCTCATGGCAGGGGGGTTGGAATCAGATGATCTTTAAGGTCCTTTCCAACCCAAACCAGTCTATGATTCCATGAAATTAAAATGCTAAATATTTAAGAATGATAAAGAAAAAAAAATCAACCTAAACCATTTTTATGTGTAAACAGTCTGTGGGAACTGTAGCCACGAGGTTCTCCAGAATGCAAGCACAGAAGGTGAGATGAAGCAAGCGTGAGGTGCAGGTAATGAAGTCATCTCCATTGCCATTAGATGGGAGACACTTTGGAAGGGAGTCGGGCTTGAATTCTGGAAGCCACCAACCCATCGCTCACATCCCAGCCCGGTTCTCCGCAGGCTCCCTGCTGTTTCTTTGAAATCACGGATTCAGCCGTCGAGCCGCGAGATCCCGAGGCAGACGGGCTTTCATCTGCTCCTCTGCTGCTGCGCTCAGCTTTAATCGCGCGCGAGCGGCTGCAGCGCGGTTCCATCAGGGACGTGTTTGGCCTCCGGTATTGACAAGCACCGAGTGCCAATTTCCCCTTTCGCTTCATCAACGGGGAGTTAAGTGCGTTCGTTAGCGAGCCCCGTGAATCGGGACGGCGCTCGTACGGGCGAGCTCCAGGAAAGGAAATACTAATGCACAGCAAGACAAGAAGAGATTCAGAAGAATAGAAGAAACTCTTGTTCGCTACGAAGCGCGTTGCCAAGCCAGTGAATCTGGATGTCGTTAGAGAGGTGTACGGTACACAGAAAGAAGTCTGTAATATTTTATTCCAGGGATATATATTTCCGGGACAAGCTGTTAGATTGACCTCTAGCGTCCATTTTCTTAAGGGAAAATTTCTTGATAAAGTCCTGGTTTGATCAAGTCTTGTATCCTCGCACCCTGGACAGGCTTGAGGGGGAAAGTTTTGTTTTTCTAATGGATAAAAACTTCAGATGTCAGTGTCAGTCTTGAGGAATTCTCTAACGAGCTGGCTGACAGGCAGCCAGGCGGACCGTGGAAATGTTGACACACGATTACCTAGGAAGGGGCTGGACGTGGTCCTGGCGCTCGGAGGCGATGGGAGGTTTGCCACCGCCGCGCCGGGGCCAAGCGCTCAGCCACGAGATCAAAGGTATATTTTTGCTGGAAAGTTTAGCTTGGCCAAGTTGTTTGGATTTCACTGGTGCTCTGTTCACTGAATTCTGTGGTGAGGGAAAAGATTTTATGTATTCTAAGAGCCTAATTTTCTGTTCCAGCCATCCCCATATGTCTGTCTTTGAGCATTATGTCCAAAGTTTTCCTCTTTGTGGAGGGATTGAGTTTTAGACTTGGTTGGAAATTGGAGTAAGTGAAGGTTGGAAGGATTTTCTCCCAGTTTTTGTCACTGGAAGGCGCTCATCCGTTGTGTCCTAATTGGTATTGCTCCCTATCGGGTGTCTCAAACTGAAATCCAGCTAGAATTCATTTGGGTTTGGTTTCATTGACTCAAATAGCTGAAAATGTTTGAATGGCAGCCAAACGATGCTAAATATCTTCTTTTTTTTCTGTCCCAAAGCATTCTTCCTCAGTATCAGGGAGCTGTCACTAAAACTATTTTTAATTGTTGTATTTTTTAATTCACAAAGTTTTGTTGGAAAATATTCATCACTTGTTTGCTCAGAGAGGGAGGAGGAAATTCTGGTCTTGGGGAAAGTGATGAAAATCAAAATAATTTCACTGACCTCACTTAAATTACTTTGGAATTATGTGCTGGAGAAGTTATTCTCTATAGCCAGAATGCTCTTGGGCTGCTTGCAGCCTCCAAAAATAAGCACTTTCCACCTCTGTGACTTCAAGCAAGCTGAACAGCAAGCTGAGGGCTTTAAAATCTCAGACAATCAAAGCCTGATTTTTTTTCAAAAAGTGTGGTAGAGTATTGCTGTTTGGAGAAAGAATTAAATGAAAGACTTATGTTGGTGTTTTCAAGTCGTGATTTCCTATACGGAAACCTTATTCTGACTTTTTGCTATGAAAAAGAAAAAGGACACAGAAATATTAGTTCTGGGATATGTTTATTTTCCAACTGTTTGCTGAAAATACACCAACTTCGCAGCAACAATAAAGAAGGTCTTAGATTTCAATTGTGGTGTCTATTTTTTGCTAAAATTCTGTAATGGCCACCTGAGCTGATTTCAGTGCCTGGGCCGGCGCCGACGGCTTGCGTTCCCCTCTGGGTTGTGTTGACTTGCTGCTGTTGCGTGACAATTCTGCTCCACCCTTGCGTGAATGGGATTAATTAGTGCAGAAATAGTTAAGAATTGAGCTTGCTGTTGAACTGGCACCGAAGCCCTGCCTTGGAGAGCGAGGACACTGCCTTTCCCAAGCACGGATCGCAGCAGAAATGCCGTGTGGGGGGCCTTCGGGCCCTATGGACACCACTCGCTCCCTGCCCGTGGGGAAGGCTGCGGCTGGTTTTAAGCAGTTTCATCTGAATTCATCAGAGAGAACAGGGAGACTTTGTCTTGAGAGCAGCTGTTTCAAAACACTGTCCTTCCTGGACAGCTGGTAAGAGCAGTACTTGCATGTCTTGTGGTTTTTCACCTTAGAGAAAGCCTCAGGTCTTGGTGTCTTCCCTGGATTAAGGCAGCGAGAAATAGCACAGATTAGGTGGGAACCAGACATGGTTCACATTCACTTTTGCATAGTAGGGGTTGGAAGGGGCCTCTAGAAATCATCTGGTGCCACCCCCCTGCTCCAGCAGGGTCACCCAGAGCAGGGGGCCCAGCAGCGCAGGGTCCAGGCGCCTTTGGGATCTCTCCAGAGAAGGAGACTCCCCAAACTCTCTGGGCAGCCTGGGCCAGGCTCCAACCCCCTCCCACCAAAGAAGTTTCTCCTCCCGCTTCCAGGGAACCTCCTGGGTTCCAGTTGGTGCCCAGTGCCCCTTGTCCTTGTGCTGGGCACCCCTGAGCAGAGTCTGGCCCCAGCCTCTTGCCCCCTGGGGGCCCTTGAACTCTTGCTCAGCCTTGATCAGCTCCCCTCTGGGGCTGCTCTTCTGCAGCTGAACAGCCCCAGGGCTCTCAGCCTTTCCTGGGCACACAGAGGCTCCAATCAGTCCCCTCAGGATCTTTGTAGCCTCCTCTGGACTGTCTCTTACAGCTCTTTGTCTCTTTTAAACCAGAGAGACCAGTTTTATTTTATTTAGAATTTATTTTTAAAATGTGTTTTTAATTTTATTATTTTATTTAAAAATAAAACTCTGGATTGTTGCATTTTCCTGTGGTGCCGGAGGTCACAGCACTGCTCAGAACTCGGAAATCCCCCTGAAATAGCACCAGGGTGACTCCAGTGCTGGGAACCCGGATGGCGGGGGGAGACAGGGCAGACCAAGAGATGAACAATGACTCACTGCAGCGATGGGGAGAAATTTAGATTAAATATCCTCAACACACTGAGCACCTGTTGGCTGCACCAGCACCTGCATTGCTGCTGCTGAAGCTGTCCATCATAACTCCATCAGCGCTCTGGATTCTCAGCCAGTTTCAGGGATCAGCCAAAGCTGCCGAACTGTGAATACCTTTAATAATTTGCCGCTTCTAATGCGTTCAGCCAGGCCAATTACATAAAATTACAGGTCTGCTCTTTTCATTTGAGAGATTCCTTTTGTCCTAAGAATGTATAAATATTCAACGAGCCCACTCAGTAAATGCTGCAGGCAGCGTAAAAATCAGAGCAAATATTTTTTCTATTTCTCTAGCTTTGAAGATCCTTTTAAAAACTTCTGAAACATCCCTGTTGTTGCTGGTCTGGGCCTGGCTTCTTCTGCATGCAAAGGGTGCAGATCCTCACGTAGCAAATCACTAAATGAATTATGAAATGGCATTTGAGCTCCTTGGCCGTGCCAATGAGCGTAATTTAAATAAATCCGTTCACCAAAACCTAATTAGTAGGGACTGTGCAATTTGCAGCTGTGTACGGGGCATCTCTGCCGCTCGCTGACGGAATCCGTCAGAGTGCAAAGTACTGCTGAAATCCTGGAAAGTTAAAATCACTCAGATTTTGCAGGGATCAAGCACTAGATCAGAAAACTACTGAATTATAATAATAATATTGTTGCCTTCCTGCAGGGGCCGGTTCTGGAGCAGGGAGCGGGTTCTGGTGTGGTGCGTGGCCCTCGGCAAACTGCTTCTGGTCTTTGTCTTGCTGCTGTTTTTGCAGTTGTCAAAGGGAAATAATGATGCTGGTTCTTTTTAGAGACCACTTTGAGGTCAGTTGAGGAGGAAAGCTTGAGTAAATGTCAGTACAAGTTGAGTAACTTTTGTTTTTACAGGCTCTCTTCAGCATTTGCATTAAAAATTCCTAACTTGGATAATCAGCTGTTTGTAGATGAGCAGGAGATACTCAGGTTAGTTATTTGTTTGTTGTAAGCACCAAAAAAAGAGAGATTATTTGTTTACAGCAGCCTTACAGGAGTCCAAATTGCTGACCGTCCCCTGAATGGCAGAAGTCACAGCATCGCTGTGAGACAGATATGTCCATCAAATGACTTCCCAGTATCTGCAAGTCAGAAATTCAGTATCTCATCATACCTTCTAGGAAATATCTCTGGTCTCACGTCTGCTGCCTCTTGCGCCTGTGGCCAGATTGGTGCATCCTTTCGTGATGGGGCGATAACATCTTCCTAGCAGGAGCTATCATGGGAAAGTAAAAAGCAGCTTTTTTTTTTTCCCCCAAAACCTAGGCGCATTGAAAAAGGAGCTAAACCACAAAGAAAACCCACCCAATCATCAGATGTCTACCGAGGCTACGAGGCCGCCGAGGAGCAGTGCACAACAGCATCCTTGTTCTGGTGGCTTTGAAATGAAACAAAGCCTGCAGCCCTGGGCCGGAGACACCGGCAGCGTTGGGTTTCACCTGCCCTTTATGTCTGTGGGAGAAAAGCAGCTCAACCTGGGCAAAATCTAATGGCAGTGGTGACCATGCTGGGCAGCAGCACAAGGTCCCAGAGAGATTCAGCAAGCCTCCATTTGAGCAGGTGTTTGTCTCACCAAAACTATGCTGAGATACCAGAAAAGCTCAATGCCTGCAAGCCCATGGGCTGTGATCCAGCTTTTATCACCCGCTGCAGTGGTGCAGACCCTACTGATCTCATTTCAGGTGTGTGTGTGTGTGTTCCTGGTTTACTTTGCAGTCAGGGTGGTAAGGAGACTTGTACCTTTGCCAGCGTTCTCTAGCTAGTGTACAAGTTCTCCTTTCCATTTGCTTAGCATCCCATCACCACGTTGATTATCTTCTGCTTGTTTGAGATAATTAAAACAACAGAACTAACAGCACCAACAGAAAACTGACCTCATTCTGTTTACTGGAGACTTCAAACTTATGGAACAAAGTTAGATCCATGAATCATACTGTAGAAAAGGTGACCTTAAAAAAAAAGCCCAAACAACCCACCCAGGTTGTCAGATCTCTGGCATGCTGTTTGTCATCAGCACAGTGTAATTATCCCAGACTTTAGTGACACAATAAATATGAGAGCACAGGTGGTATCCATTTTCAGCTGTTTAATTGAAGAAATGAAAGATCCTGCAATACAGAGTCAACACAGCGAATTTGTCAGGCTACAGTAAGAACTTCAATAGCCGTGACCTTGAGGTCGTAAAATTACTCTTCAGGAGTAAAATTTTTTATGATATAGAAGTGAAGACTATTGATTTCATAAAAAATAAGTTTATATACAATATAGAGGGACAAAAAATGGATCAGTCCAGTCTCCTGCAGGGCCTGAAAACCCAGGAGTGCTCAGTGTAAATCAATACAAATAGTATCTTAGACCGTAAATTTTAATTCATTTATAAAATACAGGCTGCAATTTTTTTTGCCTTAGAAATAAAGGGAAAAAAATAACAAAAGAACTAGGGAATAGTTCTATCAAAGCTTTCTGAAATTTCCTTTGTCTTGCTGGTGTGTTGGACATTTATAATTGTAGCAGAATAAGCTTGACTTGAGATTCCTGGGGTGGTGCTTTGTCAGCTTTAAGTCCAGGGACTTGAGACCCGTTAGTGATCATGCTGAATGCATTTGGTTGGGAAAAACATCTCCCAGGGCTTACAGTGGGAGTAGCACTGCGAGAATATACAGCAATTTTGTCAGAAAAGCAAGTAAAAGATGTATTTAGGTGGTTCAAATTAATATCCTACCTGGAATACCTTGTGTACATCAGGATGAAGCTGCTGTCCCAAGAGGAATGATGGAACAGTATGGGTGGGGAACTCGGATAAAGCCCCACAGATCAGAGGAATTGCAAAAGAAAGTTAAACCCAAGTTCTGCACCTGACGTGGAGCTCGCTGTTCAAAGCTGCTTGTGCTGTGCTCTGGGCTGGGGTATGTGAAAGCTGAAGGACTCTTGAATTTCTGGTGAGTGGTTTTTTTTTTTTTTAGTAGCCATCCTATGAACCCCAGGGCTGCGTCCAGTGTCCTGCGTGGAGCCCTGGCTGCCCTCACGCCCTTGAAGGAAGGTCACACATAGCAAGACGGAGCGAAGCCCTTTTCCCGCCCATGGTGCCCACCGCCATTTTGTCTCCCTGTCCTGAGCACCTCACGCCTTCCTTCCAGGGTGTTTCCTTCCCACCTCAACTGGTTTCTGTCTTCCCCAAAACCCCTTGGTGATAGGTAGGGCTGTGGTAAGTACTCCTGCCTGTGTGGGATGGCCACCACGTGCTGCTTGTCAGGCAGGGAAGAGAATGAGGGTGATGGATGAAAAATCTCCTTGCCGTGTAGAGGCCGGCCTGATTTGGGGGGGGTGCAAGCTCGTCTGGTGTCAAAGGCTTCCCATTGTTATTTATTGTGATTTCCATCGTGTTCTTTCTCTCAGAAGTTCTAATCCTGGATGGTGGTGAGAAAGTTCCCTCAGTTGTCCTGAATAGCTCAGCCTCTGCCTCTGAGGGTGTGAGGGCGAGACGCCATTGCCCACTGCAGCCTCCCCTGCCAGGGTCTGTAGCATTTTCCGTCCTAAACCACTTCTCTGATCTTCCTTTAATAGGTGTTTTCTTTAACTGGATTCAGCTGCAGTGTGAGGTACGTCATTTAGCAATATTTAACTTTTTTTGAAGCAAGAATATTACTGTGCCTTGGAGCAGTAGCCGAGGTGACTTTCCTAGGCAAGGGAATGTGAATTCTTCCATAGGATGCAGTGGGAATAGGTTTGGAGGCCTTGTTGTTCGGTAATTTTGTACAGCAAACTTGGAGTATCTTTTTGTGAGAGTTTAGTTTGAATGCTCTTTCAGAGAAATCACTTTCCTTTCAGAAAACTGCTTAGGGTTTTTTTTTTAAGTGTGGACTCTCTGCTGCGTTCGTAGCGGGTTCAGCAGATCGTTACACTACTGCCTGATGAAATGGTTAACAATTCTCACACAAAGTGCCAGGTCTAAAGACGGTGGAAGCCATTCAGGACTTTTGCTATAGAGTCTGAACAGGCATCCTCTGAAAAATGTCAGCAGTTCCCTCATATTAAAGGTTATTAAGATTTGGACAACTTGATGGTTTCTTTTACAAATAAATAGAATCTGACAGCTCTTTGCTGAATATCAATAATGTCTCTGAGGGTACCCATGAAATAATGAGGCATTCAAATGAGCTGACAAAGCATCCATGGCTTGACTTTGGCATCAAGGAAGAGGATTTGAGTGCGCAGTTCCTCACAGGAATGGGCAGTAATGTGATGTTGGCAGCTTGAAAATAACTGTTCTTTAAAAAAAAATAAATCACTTCAATAAATTCAAAACTTTTCTGCTTTGAGGAAAGAATGAACTGACATTTTGAAGTAGTTTAATATTAAGTCCAAAACCTCAGCTAAGGTGGTTTGTAACCCAACACTTTTCTTTCCTCCCATGTAAATGGCCTTTTATATATGAACTGCCTCATTAAATTCAACTGGACTTCCCAGGCAAGCGAAGGAGGGTAAATATTTTTCAGAAGCTGGTGGTAATAGAGTCATTGAATGTTGAATAAATAAATAAATAAAAATTACAGACCTTTATTTGAGAAGCATAGGTAGTTGTAGCAAAATTCATAGCTTACATCGCCAAATACAAACAATAAAGGACTGTCTACTTCAAATGGCTGGAAATGCTTTTCATTGAAAACAGATGCAATTTAGGTCAAAACATTTCTGTTAAAAGATGGCTTGTTATTCTCACTCTGAATAGTTTTAAGTGATTTGTTTGAATTTTAAAAAAAATCTAAATTAGTTTTCTTGAGTTACAGATAAAGAATGGCTTATTCTAGCTCAGCACAGGACTTTGTCGCGCTTTCAGATCTGCATCCAAATCTTGCTCGTCCCGTAAGTCTCATAGACATAGTACTTTTGTTCTCAAATGAAACGGTATATGACTGGATTATATTACTGCAAAATTATATAATTGACGTGTATTTGGATACTAATAGCATTAGTATAATTGTTAGATATAAAGGACCTTACCTTCTTTGTGTATAAACCAGCAAAATGAAAACTGATGCTGTCGTTGTCCGTAGTGTGGGGATACCACAGCTAGAGATATTGACTGGACAATTCAATGCCTGAAAGTATCAGAGGTTTCTTTGTGGTGTTTTAAATGGATGCTGGATTCCTAAAGACATGTACAGAGTCAGCATTATGTAGTCACAATACATCTGTAACCTACAATACTCCTTCCCCACAAGCTACGAACGTAAGGCCCAGTCCTGCAGCTTTTACTTGTGTGCTCAGTCCTTCTGGGCTACATGAAAGTCCTGAATTATTCAACCAAAGCTTTCATGTTTTAGCCGGGTAAAAATCTCCCAATTACACATCAGGTATGATTGTTTCTATTTGTTTCTTACAAAACCTGCTTTTTGTTCTAATTTTGGTTGTTGGGAGTACAGGAGAGTAGGATGAACCCAAGAAGTAAACTTAACCAGCAAAGCTTTGTAGTTGGCAGATTCCTACGGATATTTGAGCGATTTTTGTTGTTGTCCTGATAGGAGCGAGGCCCATCACCACTGGAGGGAGAGTTGGACAGGGGAGTGTGCTGGGAAACTCAGTAGTTTTCTCTTTACAGTTTTAGGTGGTTGAATGAAAAATAGGAATTCTGAGGAGCGTGGGTTTTTTATTCTTTGCTCTCCAAGATGATGCTTTAATATGGGAGGGAGGAGTAGACATTGTTCTGTTGCATTTCCCACCCTTCCTCAGTGATAACGCAACTCCTGAGGCAGTATTTCCCCATCTCCCCGTGCAGCCTGAGGCAGATGCGGCGTCTGCAGGGCTGTGTGCCCTGTGAAAGTCCTGATGCTTGGGAAAAGAGTGGAAACATAAAGTTTTCTTGTTTCCACAGCTTTTTATTTTGGAAATGCTCCGCTTAGCCCTTTTTTTCTGCATTTATTTCAAACAAATGAAAGAGGAATCACAGAAAAGGGGTGAACTAGGAGAAGGAGTTTTGTGTGCCCTCACAGCAGTATTGTAGATTTTTTTCTAGCATTTGATAAACTCCTGGTCTCCAGCAAAGAGAATTTAATCTGTCATTCGCAGCCACTCTCAAACAGAGTGATCCACTAACTCCAGTTTAGAGCTTTTATTTCACCAACAATCTGGAGCATTGCTGTTGCAAAGAGCAAAGAAAATATTTTTATACAAAAGTAATTCACTAGCATCTCCTGACAGAGAAGGATCAGTACGTTTGTAGGACTTAAGAACAGCTGAGCACTCATCGCTCAAAGTATCAAAACCAACAATTTTTTATATATATATTTTTTATTTTGTTTTTACTTTGCAGTTTAATTTATAAAAGTGTAGCAAAGTCTAAGGAACATGCAGGGGGTTAGTGCTGGAGTCTCATGATGTGGTTGAGCGGCCCTTAAGCAGCCAAAAAAGACAGTGCAGCCGCTCTCCTCGCTGCAGGCGTATCCTGCTCCTCCTCTTCTGGTGAAACTGGTGCTTGTGTAATTGCACAACAGACTGATCAAGCAAAGGGAAGGTTTCCTACCCTCTTTCTTCTTACCCCCAGAAAAATAGTTTCCAGCCAGATCACTTCCTTGCTTAGTTCTGACACCAGAGCGTGGATGGATTCGAAGCAGCGACAAGGGAGGTTTCTCTTGGAGATCAGCTTGATTCATGGGAAGACTCATCCTAAGTGTCAGTTCTGCTGGCTGGTGGTGAGATGCAGGCTCCGTTGTGCTCTGCTTTAATTGAAACCTTTGGGTTTTGGGTTGGTTTTTTTGAAGAAACTAAACTCAAAAATTTAAAATAATCTAAATCATGACATGTTGTGGACAGATAGAAAATAACTCTGGTGGAAATACTGGAAGGACTAGATGATAAGACTGTTGTACAGACACTTTCTCTTGATGAGTTCATTTCCATCACTGCGGGATAAGGCGGTTACCTTGCTCCATCTAGAGATTCCAAGCACATCGGGGACAGAAAATGCAGTTTTTGAGCACATGTCAATATTATGTAGTCACAGTGAGGTCGGTCAGGCTGCATCGCTTTAGGAAGAGCTGCAAAATCCAGCTGGTGGGGATTATTGAGTTGTCACGCTGCCCCTTGTTAGCTGGCTGCTGGGATTCCTCTGCTGGGAGGAGAAAGCCCAGTGGCATGTGTGGAGTGGAGATGTAGGACTCTTCACGTTCTGAAGGACTCTAGCAGACCTTGTTACCACACCAACTTTCATTGCTTATCTCTGATATTCAAAATTAGCACTGCAAGGCTCCTCTCACACTGAGGAGGACCTTTTTTAAAAAAAAAAACAACAAAATATGTATTATTAATACATATATTCTCTATATATCCATCTTCCTGTATGTGTTTGTTCCTAGTATTTTTGTTTGACAGTTAAGCCTGGGGTGATTTTACAGAATAAATACAGGTTTAACAAAGCAGAATAGCATTGATTTTTCTTTTGAATCATCAGAAAAAGTTAATAGAATCATTCTGGTTGGAAGAG
>VWZK01003040.1:0-90470 GCA_013396935.1 Baryphthengus martii | reverse complement strand
CCTGCCCTGCCTGTCTATACTGCCCCCTCCCCTCCCTGCGCAATCTCTCTCCCTGCCCTGCAACCATATACTGACGCCTCCCACCCTGCACAGTCTGTCTGTCTGACTGACCTGCCTCCCTATACTGACCCCTCCCTGCGCATTCTGTCTGCCTGCCCTTCCACTCTATACTGACCCCTCCCCTCCCTGCCCAGTCTGTCTGTCTGCCTGCCCTGTCTCCCTCTACTGACCCCTCTCCTCCCTGCCCAGTCTGTCTGTCTGCCTGCCCTGCCTCCCTCTACTGACCCCTCCCCTCCCTGCCCAGTCTGTCTGTCTGCCTGCCGTATCACAATCATATCTGCGAGCATATTTTAATATAAACTTGAAGGAGAGACAAAATGACACCATGTCATCATTGCAGTAGGGAACTTAACTCTGACTTCAAATTTTCAAGCTCTTCATAGCAAGCTTACTGATCTTATAATGTTTTCTTTAATAAAAAAAAATAGCCCTGAAACTGCAACTTGAACCCTTAAATTCAGAATACCTTTGCTCCTTCTTTAATCATTACCCCAGTGGGAATGCTTTATTGTAGTGGACAGAACACTTCTGTAAATATCACATTTCCTAGCAAAGACACCAGTTTAGTTCAGCAACCTTAAACCACAAGAACAGAGCTTAGCCTGTTCCATGAGAGTATCATCAGGCTAATGTACATTCACTGAAGATTACTGAGAACCTCTTCATCCTAAAGAGTATCCATATAAGCCTTTTCAGCTCAACAACACTCACAGAACATCCCAACACCTACCAACAAGTAACAGATCCCAGCAGGGCTGGGCCAAGCTTCCTTAAATACTCATTGAACCTTTTCACAGGTGGTAATCGGAGTTTTGAGGGCAAGGTCGGGCAGGGCAGGGCTTTTCTACCATTTTCCAATAGGGTCCTGGTGAATGGCCCTTGGTCTGTATCTTCTGAAGTCTACATGCTGCTCATTAAAACCTACATTAGATCTTTCTGCTGCTAGAGCTTTGACTCTACTTCAAGAGTTAAAAATGTAAAGGCTAGATTGGAAGCACTGGGTTGCAATGCTACAATGCTACGGGACTACCACTTCTCCATGCAGCACATGTGGGAAGGCAAAATGTCCCAGAACTGGCTTTTACAACAGATGCCAAGCTGTCTGCCTCGGCCAAGAGGAAACACTGAAAATAAGACTGCTTCCTAAATCCTGCTCCTCTTTGAGGTTTTTGTGAAGTGGCTGTTAAAAATACTTTTCTTAAACAGTCACTGTCACTGAACCATACCTCTAAAAACCCTTAAAAACAGCCGAGGGGGGATTTTCATTTCACTAGCTCCCTGCATGCAAGGTGGGAGAGGTTAGTTCTCTGCCAGCATATCAGATGATTCAAGGTTTCCTATCATAGGGGAGGGTACTAAACATGCAAAAGCTCAGGTGGGAAGGGTCCTAGCAGTTCCTTTCTCTTGGCTGAAACTGTGGTTCAATATTCCCCAATAAATAAGTAAGCTGATGATTCCTATTACATTCAATGTTCCCTAAGGGAAGAAGGTGTGCAGAGGCCTTGATCTGCTGTATTTTTAAAATTTTCTTGTAGAGGTTTAAATATATCTTCTTCTCCCCTGCACTGTGTTCTTAGAACAAGGCTGTGGATAATCTTTTTCTCCAACATAAAGAGTAATTCAGGAAACGGAACAGCGTTTGCCAGAAGGAACGAGGATGGAAGTTGAGGGTGCCAGCACAGGGGCTTGTACCACTTTAGGACACTTCTACAAATCACTGATCCTGTCCTATGTTGGATCCAAGTTCAGCAAGACCTCCTCCCACCTCTGTAGTTTGTACAGGGCCAAATGTGCCTTGAGACTGCAGGCTCGTCATGCCTCCCAGCTAGGAGGAGTTGAGCAAACACCCTTTGGTAGCACCAACCAGTGGGCAGGAACCTGATAAACCTCAGCTGTGAGCAAGCTGCCAATATACTTACCCTTATCAGGAGTGAAGTACTTCTGGGTGTGCCCCAGCCCAAAAGGGCAGGATTGCACAGGCATCACCATGGCCAGAAAATGGCCAAATGGGTGACCCGATCATCTGCCACTTTTAGTTGCACATCCATGGGCTGGGGACACTGACAGGGTCCTAAACCGTTTCCTTTGTTGGACCTCAAAGATCGCCCCTCAGGCAATGGAGTCACTCTCACTGAGGCTGTGTTCTGCTGCACTTGCATTTCTGGCACTTGGTATTAAATCCCTCTATTCTGACTCTGCCCCACATCAGATGGTCCAGGTGTGTCCCCTGGCTGTTAGGTTTGAGACTGTTGGGACATAGGAGCAATTATTCCTCCCCATATAAAAGAAACTTCTAAGTATGACCTAAGTTAAGTGGCTACCTGGAGGGGAGGCTGCACAGCTGAACATGCCAAACACAAAGAAGCAAAACAGGCACCAAACTCCTGCCTCATTTTTCAGACTCCTTCCTCAGCTGGTTTCTGAAGTTCTCAAATCTCTGTGTTCTAGTAAGTCTGCACATCTATCCAGGAGCTGAAATCTCCAGCAGTGAAGCAGGGTGGTAGCAAAAGATTGAGCTAACGCTTTCCAGAAGATCGAGCAGTGAAGCCAAAAGAAACAAAGAAACGGGGCCTTGAGCCTAGCAATGTCATCAAAGACTAGGGAAGAGTCTGGTAAATGTTGAGGGCAGCAGTGCAAGTGCAGAGTGAAGCTGGATAGTCCTTGAGAATCTGAGCTCAGCACCAGGTGCTGCCGGATGAACCTCATGAGCAGTCTCTGCCGAGCAGGTCAGGAGTCACCAACTGACATTCCTCCAGAGGAGACACCTTGAATAGAGTAAGCTGAAGTAGCTCTTTCTTCAGTGTAAAACCAGCTGATCAAAAATCTATCACACATCAGGATTTCTACTTCACCTTAGTATCCAGGTGCATCAATCCCCTGTAGAACCACTGACACAGCTCTTACGACACCACATTACTGCGACGGAGAATCAAAGAGTTGGGAGTGCTCAGGATGAGAAGAGCTGCAAGGTTCACACTTCCCAAATATCAATATGTAACTGACAGTATAATGCATTATTGTACTACTCTAAGAATATAAATACAAAATGAGGATTTCCACTGAGAGGCCATATTTTTATTTATTAAGGAAACAAGTAAGTTGAATTCTGCTGGAATCTCTCCATACAACGGATGCTCCAGGAGTCGACAGTACACAGATTTCTTGGAAGTGCCACATTCAGAACAAATTAACACGGCCTTAAAAGCCCATTTCAAGACAACTCTCTCACAGACACAAGGTATTGGCTGTGAAACAGAACATGAGAACATGAAGCATCGCATGACATCAGGTAGCACATTTCTGTTTATTTGCCTTTCTTCAAGAACTCTTAACTCACTGTTAGGCAAAGGGGTGCATACAAGATGTACAAGAAAAAGATTAGAAGAGACTTGTTCATCACTGTATTCGGTGGCATGGAGGCCCACAGCCTCTGAGTTTTTCTTGGCTTTTTAAAAGATAAATTTTTACTCTGGCTGAGGTGTTACAGTCCAGAGAACAACCTGCCCATCTACAGGAAATCCCTTGATAAAATTGAGGTGAACACAGCTATTTGCTAGGCTGTTTTACTGCCAGCTGCACTAACAGCATTTTACCAGACACTTGTTGGTTTGTGAACCCCTAAGTTTGTAAAAACAATAGGAAAACCAATTACAGAGTGATAGGAACAGGGAGAGGTTGGAGTTTCTTCTCCCTTGCAGCAGATTCCCACCTGCTGTAAACTTGTGTTTGCACACTTCAGTACAGCTGTGACGACCTACAAGGCAGGTTCTGCCCTAGACTTATCCAGCTTGCCCATAGTCTGACTCAATGCATTAGTAACTTTCATATATAATATTAAAACCCAAGGTTTATCTCCCAGTGTCCTTCACATGATGCTCTGTCTCTTCACATCCACATTGTATGCTGAAGAACTGGAACAGCCTCGGCCAAAATCAATAAAAATGCCTTCAGAATCAGAGTCTATTGACTCCAAAATCTGATCCACTATGTTCTCAGGGCTGGAAGAGGGAACTGGATTCAAGGAAGGGTCTCTGTCCAGCTCAAAAGACCTATGTGGGTCGTCCATCGAGTGGAGGAGTCCTTTCTGTTGCTCAGCTGTATTGAGTTTGCTAGAGCATTGCACTGAACCAGTGCCGGGTCTCTCCTGGTCTCCTGACAGAGAGCTTTTTGTGGCTGTCATGGAGCTCTTGGAACCATTGTCCATGATGGTGGTGAGGTTGGAGTACCCCTGGAGCTCCAGGCAGGAGGTCATTTCCGAAACGGAGTGCCTTCGGATGCCTGTTCCATTGGCAGCCATGCCCTCAGTTTCATACTCAGCCACTGGCGTCAGCAGCGGATTGTTGTAGCTTTTTGACCGCACCACGGGGTTCTTGGCGAGGATGTCACCTGATTTGGAACGCCTGAAAAACCGCTTCTCTGTAAATAGAGAAAGATTCACAGTAATATCTACAAAATCTCCTATTTTTCATGGTACTAATATTTATGAGTGTTCAAAAGAAAAGCTAAGGCCTGAATACTCATGAGCTTTTCTTGGATGACAGAAACTTTTATAAAAGTATACATTTTGCTGGTTTTGTAGATCTTAGATTTCTGTAGCATGTTGAAGACTCCAACCTATTTTTACAAACAATAGCTGAGATTCCCTTATATTCATGTAACTTCAGCAGCTGGAGTAAAACAGTAAATATTGTGGGAGACCTGATACACAACTACAACTGCTTTCTTTAGACAAGAACAGAAAGTGCATTTCTCTTCTTTGTCAGGCTATAAAGTTCATCACTGATTTCTAGTAGTTGAAATTTAACTTTTCCAACCCCTCTGGGAAAACACGTCTCTTCAAATTTTGGAGCACAAGGATTGAGACAAGCAGTCTTACTAGTAATTCTGGAAAAACTTAGATTCAAAGCATCGTTCAGAGACCGACCAAGAAGAAAGAACTGGAGCGTCTGGAAGTGTTAACTGAAGGACAGTGCCCACAGCAACCTTTTTATGGAACCAACCTGCACTCGATCCGGCATTGTATGAATGGTGCCGTTGAACCAAGTGGGGTCTTTTCAAAGAATGAGCAGCAGGTGGCAGCAAGTCAGCACGGAGATCGGCCACCAGCGGTTTAGAGCCAGAGTGCTCACCAACAGCTAGATCCAAATGACCATCATGCTAACTTTTTGCAGGCCTCAGTGCTTACACTCGTTACTAAAAAACCAAAGCGGTGTGAATAATAGATCTCACTTTTGAAGCTTTTTTTCTTGCTACCCTCACTTTGCCATCCCCATGAAAGCAGCACTGCTGGAAAAGTCACACTCTGGAAGTCAACCACAGCCACTACGTATAAATTGTCTGCTTTAAATTAGGATGCTGGTATCTGTTCGCCTAAATCTGACACAATTTCGTTTATAAATGCTAGCCTCTTCCAAAATGGTAGGTAATTATGTGCTTACCTGGATACAAATTCCAATTTTATGCTGTACTACTAGAAAAGCTAGTTTTTGTACTTAAGATTGTATTTTGCAGTTGTGTCTGCCTCAGCAGCAAAATCAACTCAGCCAAGTTCACTTTTTGACTTTTTCTTTGGTAGGAGTTTCGCCTGGCAAACAGAAAAGGTTCCCTGAGGCTGCCCTGCCACAGGAACTCTGGCTTTTTGGTCGAGGCTTGGCTGAAAGGGAAAGCTGAGTGTGCTGGCCAGACAGGCAAGAAAAGAGGTCAGTGGGGCTCACCAGTCCCAAGGACCATATGTCACAGCCTTAAATCATGCTGCCAAAATAGCTGGATAGAACTAGATGCATTAGTTTAAATGCAGCAGAGACTTAAGCACTCAGCTCCCCTGGATCCAGTTTCATTAACTATAGTAAGACCTACGCAGGGGTACTGCTACAGATCTACACCCCTGACTGCAGCAAGGGGAAGTGCCCAGTCTACCAAAACCTTCCTATCTTCTGCAGTCATGTAAGAGAATGTTTATTTTCTAACAATGCATTTCACTGGAGTTTTATTCTCTTTGGGAGCACTTCTTCTGTCCTGACGTACAAAAGCTTGTATTCAGAAAACATCCATTTGGGGCTCCATTTGAATGCTTGTGGCCTTTTAACGGCAAGCAATGAATACAAAGTAGTCATCCTGAACCATTTTCCATAAATAATTGGCCTCTATTTATTCACGTAAAACTGATTTGCTTCTGAAACACTTCTTAAACACCTACTGCAATACAACCATTTTTCCATTCAGCTTCAAGGGAAAAACAACTACCTTATTGACCATTTCTGACAAGCAAACAGATTAAATTGACTGTATAGAAAACACACAATTGAACCTATTTTCCCCTGTGTTTTCTCTATTCAAGCAGACCATCACGGTATTTACATAAAATACTAAGGTACTACCACATTTCCTTTTTTGATTTCTGCTGGTAGTATTCCCCTTGCATTTTCAACAGATTGAATTACTATGTGGGATATTCAAAAGACCTTAATCTTGGTCAAATCTTGCCTTCACAGAAGTCACTGAATGCTTCAGAGCTCAAAGAATCATAGAAAATAAGCTGGAAGGGACTCAAGGAGGTCACTCACTCAGCCTCTGCCACCAGAGACGACCTCGTTTACCCACCTTGCTCCTTATGGATGCTTGTGTATGTGATATGCATATAGTGCCTCTAGCAGCCAGGATTCAACAGCCTCCAGAGACATTAGAGAGTACTCCTTTCATGTAATCTGAATTTCCCCTATGTGCGGTCCACGCCGTTTTTCTTACCTCCAGTGGGACAGAGAATAGCTTATTACCTTCCATGCTACAGAAAGCTTTTATATGTTTGAAGGCTTATTGATTAGTCTTGTCCATGACAAATCTGTACTCTCTTTCCTGCTTTAAGCAGCCTTGTATGACGTTTGTGCACTAATGAACAGACAGTATTCAGCATTCTAGAAATGGTTCCTTGCTTCTTCCTCTCATTGTCCATAAAGCATCCTGAGTTAAAGCGCTCTCACTTCGAGGTAGAATGCAAACGCTAAATACACTCAAGATTCACAGATTTATTGATGAGCACGGCCATGATGATCTGTTTTCATCTTCTGCCACTGGTAAGTTACACTGTGACTTTCCACATGGCAAAGTGCCTTAGAAAAAGACCCTGACTGAATTGTGTTAGTACTGGCAGTCTCCTCTCACGTGGGCCCTGACCCTATGTGGACTAAGCTTTTGGTGAAGGCCTCGGTGCTGTGTCAAATCAAACCTCTGTTATTCTTACCCAAGATACAGGAAGAGTGTGTGAAGGGTCCGTCACTGGAATATAGACCGTATGTGCCCAAGTAAGGAGAAACAACTTTCTGGATGAGGGACTCCAGTTTTAAGTAATCTTCAGTCACACCTTTTGACTCATGAACCCCCTGAAAGAGAGAAAATACCCAAGATGAGCACTGACCCCTCCAACTACAAGCTTTCCTTGCTCACCAGGCCAAGCAGAGAGGCAGTGAGCACTTTCACTAAGTTATGCAGCAAAGGTGAACCGTGATGCGATACTGGTTTGTTACCACAGCTGATTCCTCTTACTGAAAAGGTGAGAGATGTGAGTCGAACCAGAGAGACTCACCATGCAGGCACTGCACAAATGCTCAAAACCAGGCAGTAGCTACTTCAGGACATTGAAATCCGGCAAGGTACATCCTACTTTGTGCAAAGGCATTCAAGGAGGATGGAGGATGTGGTCTGTGAAGATGATTTAAAACCACTCCTGGACTTTTTGCTACTGCAATCTTAGACTTCCTGAACGTACTGCCAAGCGCTGCATCAGCAGCTGGTGCCACAGGGTGTCACTGCCATCCAAGCAATACCAGCAGGGTTAAGAAGAAGGTGAAGCTGGTCAGAAATATTTCTTCCAGGATCTTTTCAACAAGAAATATTTACAGTGAAGAGGTTTCTATCTCTTTCCTCATCCCCTCCCTGGCACTTGGCATTATCCAGGCAAAAGTCGCATTATAACAAACACAGTAAGGTTTACCCATAGACAAAATCTTTTGCCCTTAGCTGTTAACTCTGCACTTCTACCCACAAATGGGCTTATAAGGCTGCAGAGGAAAACCTGGTGGAACTGTAGTCTCCTTTCTACTTACAGCTGCACCACGTGCTCCTGCACTATCTGAGCAGAGCCCTGTATAGTCATGTTCTCTTGCAACCCGAAGAGAATTCACATTTTAGTGTGTTGCTATGGGGCCATATGTTTAACATAACTTGCTGCAGAATGTCATACTCAACAAGAAGTTTGCTTGAATTTAGCAGAATTCCAGATTTCATACTATGTCCCTGAATTACTGTAAAGGGAAACATGTTGGGATGAAAGCCTCCAGAGAGCAATATGCAGATCAAAATAGAAAAATTGTAAGACTTTCTTCAGCTTGTGAAAGGATTCTGATGTTCAGGATGTATTCACTGTTCAGTATGATTCACCAAGCAGTGTCTGCAGGTGACCATCAGCCTGCAACGTGCTTGTGAATGGCTTACTTCACCCCTAGGCGGCTGCGCTGCCTGAATGCTGCCTGGCATTACTTGATAAAAAATTACGAATGGAAAATAAATAATGGCCAACCGAGAATGGACAGAATTTGGATTCCAGTTCAGCAGGTTTTAAATAATGACTAACAATCTCTGGAGATAGGCTGTGTCCGGTAAAACTTTGGAAGAGTCACAAATACGAATATGAACACAAGGGCATAGGCAGCGAATCTGAAAGCTTCTAAATGTTAAAGAAATAGCAGAATGAGCCCATAGCTATTTAACTACTTTAAACCAGACAAAACCAACATAGGAATAATTCAGAAGACTTAGTGAAGGTGCCTGTATTATTTCCAAGTCATTGTTGGCCTGTATCAAAGGAAACATTTCAAATGACAAGAGGAAGTGTCTCAATTTTTATCATGTTGGGATCTACTCCGGGGTTTCCCCTCCTGTCTTGCTGGGATTTAGCCAAGATCTTTTCAGCCCTCAGAAGGGCAACATGCCTGCTACCTTACTACATATTCACGACCGCATCAAGCTCATAATCCCCTGGCAAAGGCCAGAGCGTTAGGCCATCTGCTCCAGGCTCCCACACCAATTACCTCTGGAACCAGTCTCTCAAACGTGATATATAATACCAGTGGCAAAAGCCAGTGATATTTAGCATTGCTCATGCCCAGACTTTATGGTAAGGCACTTTATTTTTCTGCCATTTAAGTGTTTTTTGATACTTGTGACAGAGGGTAGCTAAATGTCAACTGTGGAGAATGAAACTCAGTAATTTCACTAGTACCATGCTGCCCGCAATGTAACTCCTGCCGCTAGCAGAGCTGTGACACTGTACGAGTGATAAAAGTGTCCATGCCCAGTGGCATCTTAACATTGTCTGATTTCATATCAGCTTTATAGGCCTGCAAGGTTCTTTTGGTTTTCCTCTTGGTTGTGAATTACCTGTGCTGCTATACCCTCCTTCTTCCCTGATGAACACCTCAAAAGCCCGAGCTGTATTCTGCATTGACTGATCCCGTGGCAGGGATACAAGGAGGGTTCCAGCAGCTCTCTTGAGTTGGGGTAGTCTTGTGGGGTGAGCTGAGAGGATAGAGACTTGACCCCAAGCTCCAGCTGCTGTGACACCCCTCTATCACAGGGCCAGGGAGCAGCTGTTCTGGGGCATAGTTTCGCCCCATCTTGACCACTGCTGCCTTGCAGCTGCTGTGCCTGCAGAACTGGTCGGCTCACTGTTCCCGAGAAACATCCTCTTCTCTCAAAATCCCAACTCCCTAACCACTTGCATCAGCTGTTTTTTTCATTCTTGTCCTCAACCTTCACTCCTGCTTTCCCAAAAGCAGTGCTAATCTTCTCCCCTTTCGACTTCAGCCTCTTTTAGTTCCCACCTCTGAAGTGAAGAGGCCACAAAATACTACCTTTACAGTGTAAAGCCACTCAGTATTAACACAGTCTGCCATCAGCCTTATTCCTCAGCTCTCTGATCATCCATGGGATGCTTTTCAAAACATACTGAAAAGTCATAAAACATCTGGTGTCTGCTGGAGCCATGGTGACTTCTGTGCTGCTCTGCACCTTGGCACAGACGTGCCATATCCACCTGCAACATCCTTCCTGTGTTGGCCACTGTTCCAGGCCTTCCTCCGGTGTCTAATGGGGCAGTTCCCTTAAATCATTTTCTCAGTGTGGAGCTTCTGTGACAACAGGAGCATAACAGGCTGTGGACCGTGTCCTGAACTTTTTTGGGGATTGCTTTTCCTGCATTTCTTTCTGCTGTGTTATTCAATGAAAAACCCGCTCTGAGCCTCTACTCAACCAAACACAAGTACATCCCAATATTCAGCAAAGCCTATCTCAGCTTTCCCAATCTAAACTTCCGTATGACCTGAATGACACCATCACTCATTTACAAATTACTCCAGCCCAAGTGGCCCAGAGGAGTGTTTTCAGGCTCAGAGCAATCTGGGGCCACGTCCACCTGGCTGCAGCCTCTGCACAGGGGCAGAGTGGCACCATGTTGCAGTCACTGTATGTCGCTTACGATGCCAAATGTCTCCTGATCTGGAGCCAGCTGTGTCCACATGACATGGTTGGGAAGTGTCCCGAGCCCAGGGACCAAGCTGTAGGCTGTCGAAGGTTGCATCACGGGGTGTAAACTCCTGCTCCTCTTCGTGAGCTTTTAAGATCATGGCCCAGGAAGAAGGTAGCTGCAGGTTCATACATCAGCCCACAACAGAACAGCTGAGATATACCAAAGATAGTGACAGAGGCAGGGGTGCCCCACGACACTATTCTGAGCAAGTAGAGCTTTTCTAATTCTGCAATTCTTCCAGTGTTGCTTCTTTAAAGAACACAAGGCAAGGCTGATGCTCCCTTTGGTGCAGCTGAAGGGGAGCCTACAGGGGTTTGCTGTAGCACCGGTGCCTCTGAGCCAGCCGGGAGCAGGGCACAAGGAACAGAAAGCCCCTAGCAACAGCGTCTGCAGCAGCTGCCAGATCCCATGGCCTTAGGGGAGGTGCAGGGTCCCAGCTCTTACTGCCTAACTGGCATTAGTATCCAGCATAGCTGGGTTAGAGAAAGGGTCTGAAATAGTGACTGACCTGCCAGTTCTTGTTACCACAGCAGCGTGCAAACTTCACTTCAGAGGGTACTGTATGCACCTGACTGGGGCAACAAGCTTCAGAGGGAAGGACGGACACCTCCTAAAGCAGATCAGATCAGATCAGCAGACTGGGGGAAGCTCCTGTTTTGGTTTAGCAGCCAGCCCCAAGGGTGCATTTGAACTCTTCTCTCCTCCAGAGGTTTCCACTCCATTGTGCCACAAATGAAATCACTGTGTGACACTGTGTCACTGTGTGACACCTTCTAATTCCGCGGGAAGGCATTTCTGGTGGAAGTTTAGGATGGAGCAAAGTATGGTTATAAAGACTTCCTATATCTTTATGTAAATACAGATAGGTCACTATACCTGCATAGACTTCTACACATCTATCTACATGGATATCTATATATACTTAAAAATACACAAGGTCCTCTTTAGACCCTTTCCCAAATTTGCAAGTGATTGTGATTATAAAGGCAAAATTAGTTTTAGAGTAAAGCTGACTTGGGATTATTATCTACATCACAATAGTTTCTGAAAAATAAAATATCTTCACAAAAGTATTTTCCTGTTACCTTGGCAACTCATGGTTCTACTCGTGCTTACTGCTTGATGCCTTACTAGTTTGATATGTCACTATATAGCAATAAAGCAAAAGTCACATCTAGCAGGCTGGCTGCTTAGCTTGCAGGAATCTATACAGTAATTTGGAGGAAAAAAGAAAACTTGGAGTGTTATCAGTAAAACAGAGACTCTACCCTTAGCTTTAATGTAATATTTGCTCTGCAGACATGCAAAAACTTATAAAACGTAACTATGACCTTTCATGAACTCAATTTCATTTTAGTAGGAGAGTTTCATGCTTCTCTGCAAGTGTGAGATATATCTATTAAATTCCTTTCAAAGGCCCTGCCTGACCTATTTATTTCTCAATTGAGGGCTGAAGTAGCTCAGTATCAGATAGCTGCAAGTACTTCTCGAAGAGTGTAGCTGCTGGATCGGATCCTCATCTTGGTCACACTGTTTTGAAAAGCAACAAGAGTCACCTCATTATCTTTGGAAGGATTATAATGTAATATTATGACAAGAGTCTGCCCTCTCAAGGCATGGATAGTGGGGATTCGAGTCCTGAATGAGTGAATACTATTGCAACTGGAAAAGGTCTATACTTGGCATCAAGAACAGAGACATGTATTTCTGTGTGTAACAGTATTGGAGTCCCTCACCTCATTAACCTGTAATTAAATTGTTTAGAATCAGAGAATTGTATATCATAGTTCAAAAGCATTTAAAAGACCCTATGCTCTTCTATTTTTGATATATAATCTGCAAGCATTCCCAGAGGGGTCATATACCCTAAAGGTTACTGAGGTAGCAACTTTATGAAGTTACTGCCCCACCTGCTGAACCGCAGCACCGGTCGTGTGCTTCGCCCTGCTGCAGCACTTACGTTGCTGGAACAAAACACTCCTTGTGTTTGGGAACAAAACCTCATGAGTCAAAACCATAAGTCATTTCAGCAAGAACAGATGCACCAGACTGCTCACGTTTCCATCCCTGTTAGTTCCATAAGTTAACCACAAAGTTTTCAAAGGGCACAAGGGCTTCTTACGAAAGCACAGAGAAAAGAGTAAGTTAATCTTTCGACACTGCAAATAAAGATATGTTCAGAAGAACAGCTGGGAGGTTTGTAACCCTATGTGAGACTTTAGCCTCCTTTTTTAATATATAGGACTTCTCTAAGCCTCAAAGCGGTCCTAAAGTGGAGGCCACTCCAGGCAGGCATTTAAGGCCTTGAGGAGCTCCTCCTCAAATACAACCTTAAAACCTACCCATGGCTAAGGCTTGTTACTTCGACCTTTTGCATGCTGCACAACGAATTGATGATTATTTAATGAACAGATGTTTCAACAAAAAATACTATTAAGATATTATCAACATTGTGTCTAAACACAGGCTATATGACTTGCAAAGCTGCCAGAAACCTAAACTCTATTTTGGTAACATTTTTTCTTAAAACAAACAAAACACATTCTTGCTTTATTTTACCATGGCAATGAAATTATCACAATTAAACCTCTTTATTTCTATATCCTATTATATTGATTTTTAACACCCTGCTCTTCTCATCATAGGCAGAGAACAATGATAGTGGCATGCAGATGAGCAGACCTGCCATCAATCCAACTCGATGAAGACTTGCCTGCAGCCTCTCTCCCTGCACAACTAGGTGGTCATTGCAGCATCCTACCCAAGGTGCCCACTCTTTTTATTCATCACTGTAACTGAAATAATTTAATTTTTGGTAAAAAGAAAAAAAAAAAGGCACCTAAAATATAACCAGATAGTACCAGCACTTCCGAACGAATGCTCTGAAATGACCAGAAACCTGGCTGCACCAAGCTCAGCCCATCAGGGAGGCATTCAGGCTGTGAGTTGCAAAGGAGCCCAGAAATGAATCATCCTCCTCCCACCACTTTTCACCTAGTGCTGGCTACTTCACTTCCTTGGGCTCTCGTGAAAAACCCAGACACAAGGCAATCCCCCAAAACAGTCACAGCTATGAAAAACTATTTAGGCTCCTGATAGTCTGGATAGCCCAGATCAATTAGGATGCAGAGTTTTAGGCTTCCCATGTTCCTGTGAGCAGATGCAAGGACATCTTATTGAAAAGATCCGGCTCATGATACCCTGGCATGTGACAGAAAAGGAGTTGGATTTGTGTATGATTTGCTGCTTATTCCTCTCATGTCTCACCCCCAAAACCGGGTGTGAAGCTGCACGTCTCCTTTTTACCTGTATTTGGGAGCAAAGAAGTGGCAAAAACTGGTGGCAAATCCCCATTGTTAACAGCCTGCCCAGGGAGACCAAAAATGAAATACAGCCCTAGGAGCAGAGATTGCTTCTGCGCCACAGAGCAGGCCGCATCCGTTTCTGTCCCATTGCTCTGTGAATTACAGCCTACTCACAAGTGCTTGCCAGCATAGCATTAAGTAGAACAAAGATGAAATTTTCTTCTCAAGTAGTCCTGGTGGGTACAGCAGCCACAAGCAGAAGAATGGTGTATTCACCGCTTCATCCAACTGTCTTGAAATATTGGCAATTGGTTGGCTACATTTACTGAAAAATGATTTACCCTAAAAATCCTGCAAGGCATGGCCCTCAATCACAGACAAGGCACCAGACCAGAGAACTGAGCACATAACTCAGAACACTTGGAGGCAAAAAGCTACAGCTAAAGCTGTCATGTTCTCTAGCTACCAGGCACACCTCATGGGGATGTCTCATGCATGCCAAGAGGCTAGAAATAAACCTAGCCATTGGCTCTTCTTTTTGTTATCTGGCTGCTTTCATTGATGCTTGGCTTATGCTATTCCACTTCGGTATCTTAGCTGGATCTCCACATGGCCATCACTTTCTCAAGCCTGTCATTTTAACCCTTTGCTTTCTTGCCTCTACATCTGCTGTTTCAGAATACCCCACATCCTTCCTGAGCTCCTCTTTCAGGGCCTGGGCAAGCCCTTGTCATTTGCCAAGCTCCTCTGCTTTATAAGCCTCCCTGTATTCATATCTTCACTGCAGGCTGCTTCAGGTCTGCAAGTTGCCCCAAGTAACTCCTCACTCACCTGCATCTGAAAATAATCATAGACAGCTATTAAAAATCAAACTGCTTCCGACTGACCAGCAGTAATTTAATGTTTTGCTGGGTACTTATAAAAGGTCATAGGTCTCCTACTGTTTCCAGTTCTGACTAATAGCACCCACCACTAGTAACATCTAGAAATGACGGTATCACTCAGATGCTTTTCAATTCCCTCTTTAGCACAGAGTGTTATAAGACCATTTACCTAATAAATACAAATGAAAAGATATCTCCAGTGCCTAAGTGTACCTTAACAGCTGGATGTAATGGTGGGAACTACTTTGTGCCCACTTGCAACTGTAGATATGCTGAAGCACACACTGGTCATTGATTAAATGGTGTAGCACTCAACTTTAGCTTTAATGCTTCAGCTGATCAGCTTGTTTACACAAGTAATTACTGGTGCAGAAGACTGTCTTCTATTTCAACCAACAAACTTCTGGATAGCTTATAAATGAAAAAGAAAATAGAACAGAATAAAATAGAAAAAAAAAATAAACCATAAATAAAATCCATCTTCCCCCAGTGGGCAAAGCAACCAGGCTTTCTAGACCTCAGCCCAGCACCCTGCCAGGAGCAGAAACAGCACCGAGGGAGGCCCAGCGTGTCTTGGTGCTTGACGTGGGAGCAGCTCTACCACAGGGGACACCAAACAGGAACAGCTGCAAGCTAGGTCCTGGGTTACCAACTTCTGGACTCAGGCAAGAAAGGAGTAAAAGGCAGACTTCTGGATTATTTAATGATGTCATTTCAGTAATCATTACTCTTGGTGACTTGATGGCCCAGAAGAGCAAAGTCCTCTGCCCATGGGACAGGAAGCAGATGTGTACGGCTCAACTCATGGCCAAACAACACACCCTGAACCTCAGAATGCTGAGGTGTCCTCAGCCTGGGTCTGCTGGGGCATCTTTGATGGCTGGCCTCCACCCTGGTCTACCAATAAAAAGCTGTGACCCAGTGCCTACTGAAGCAGTCCTGACCTGGTGCTACATGAAAGGAAATGTGCTGCCGGAAGCGTTTACAGGGTCAGACCCAAAAGCACAGTGAGGTCCTGGCCTCATGTACTGCCCTGTCTTAACCAAACAGGAAAACAGCTAAGAAATGTAACTATTTTCTGCTTAAAAAGAGCAGATTCCTTGGAGGAAAGAAAAATGCATTAAGAACCACTTTTCTTTAACTGGCAATGGTTCAGATCAATATGACTAAAAGAAACACACCTGCAGTGGTGATAATCTGACAAATACTGGACAATAATAGTTGCCCAACTACTCCTGGGGAAAACTGAAATTAAAAGTCACAAGACACACCACAAGACAGACATTGAATAATATCTACAGCGAAAACACACATTACTCAGCTAACACTGCTGGTGGAGAATTGATAAGGGTGTGCAGACTGCAGTGCACACCCCAGTGACCACATAAGCGGCAAGGTCTGCTTCTTATTTTAGTCAAACAGATAGCAGTAGCCTTGCTTGCAAGAGATTTGGAAACCAGTGCTCTTACAGGCTGTGACTACTTGTTATTTGGCACATGTAACACCTTTCATTGCATCATATCTAACCTTCTAAAACTTGAGCAACACAGAACAACCTCGTCTCAGGACAGGCATGAAATCACTGTGAAGAGAACTGGGGACAAATGGGCCACCAGTCCTTGCCTTGAGCACCACTGGTGGCAAAGCATATGCTCCCAGTTATGGTACAGGCCACATTCTGGATTGAAGTCTGAATCCCTCCATCTTGCTTTGAATAGACACATGCACATACTTAGTATCATCTAATAGCTAATCATCTAATTTTTTACTGATCTTGCAATGCTCACACACAAACCTACAGCAGCCAAATTACGTTATGGTTTACTTGGTTGAGAATAGGCTTCAGGAGTGGTCCCCAGGTATGTAGAAGTTTTTCTTTTCTCTACAGCACTATGGCACTTTCACTGACCAAGCCCACCTAGCCTCATGCTTTGAAGGAGAAAATAGTGGCTCTTAGAGCAGCAACTGTTGTCCAAACAGCCAAAGCTGTCCTCCAGCGCGCAGCTGTTCAGAGCTGTTGCTCTTACTGCACCACAGAGCACCATCATGAGAGTCTCTAGCTCACATTTATTCTGTCTTCAGCTGATGTGCACAACGCTACTGAAAAACTCAAAGATCTCACTCTTATACCTCCTGCAGGAACTCCCTGGGCTCCAACACAAAATCAGGAAGCCCAAGTAGGTGGAGATATTGGGCTCTCTCACTCCCAACTGCCCACCTTGTTCTCAGGAAGTCAGCCCAGCAGAGTGAATCCCCAAGTATTATACAATTGGAACTACATTTTCTCTTCAAATTGTGGCCTCCAAATAAATGTGGAGTAAATGCAAACTCATGAGTAAACTCATGGAGGTATCAGATGTAATAATGGATTCTTCTCAGTCTTTGCAACCTTGATGCTAATAGTAACACAGTGTGTAGAATCAGCTGTGCAGTATCAGACTAAAATTTACCTAAATAGGGCACACTCAGTGTGAGCTTTCCTGTAGAATCCACTGGTGCTTCTGACAAATAGTGATGTAAAAACCTGCTGCATGGGACTCTGCAGTAGCCCTTAAGCATAAATAATCTGTGCTAGAAATTATTTAACCAGCAAGATGATGATGGTCAGTAATTGATAGAATAACTAGCTTCTAATTAGCTTTCTAACTACTGAGTCCTCTGAACAGGGGAGAGGAGGGATTTCTTTGGTACTTTCACTGAGTGCTTTTCTTCTCTAATTGCAGGTTTCCTATTTAGGAGGTGAGGGAGTGCAATGCTGAACCCTTCTGCTGTCCGATAGAGGAAGACAGGACTGTTGGCAACAATTGTTCAGCTTAACTGAATACTGACTGCGGTTAAATGGAACTGACATCAGCAGGCAGTCCAGCCCAAGCCAGCAAGGGTGGAAACAGGGTGAGAACAGAAGAGACGTGGAGAGAGTGATTAATTTTTGCACTTATATTGATGAAATCCTGATGTTCACAGAATGGCTATGATTGGATGGGATCTCTGGAGTCATCTGGTCCAACCCTGCTGCTCAAGCAGTGTCATCTTGAGCCAGCTGCCCAGGACCATGCCCAGCCAGCTTTTGAATGTCTCCAAGGAGAGACTCCAGCCACCCCTCTGAGCAACTTGTGCCAGCGCTCAGTCACCCCCACAGTAAGACACTGTTTCCTTACATTCAGACAGACCCTCCTATGTTTCACTCTGTGCCCATTGCTTCTGGTCATGTCACTGATCACCACCAAGAAGAGCTTAGCTTCATCTTCTTTACATTCTCCCTTTTGGTATTTATGACAATTGGTAAGATCTCTCCGAGCATTCTCTTTTCTAGGCTGAACAGTCCCAGCACTCTCAGCTTTTCCTCACACGAGAGATGCTCCTGTGCCTTTATCATCTCCATGGTCCTTTGTTGGACTCTCTCCAGTACATCCATCTATCTTGTACTGAAGTGCTCAGAAGTGGACACAGAACTCCAGGTGTGGCCTCACAAGTGCTGAACAGAGGAGAAAGAGCACCTCCCTCGACCTGGCAATACTTTGTCTAATGCAGTCCAGGATACCATTATCCTTCTTTGCAGCAAGGGCACACTGCTGGCCTGTGTTCTACTAGCTTCAATGGGGTTCAGCATTTCTGGAGGACTCTCCATCGCAGTGCTTCAAGTCCCATAAAAACACTGAGTAAGCACTGAGACCTCACTACAAGATCAAATGATCCATTTTGAAAAGAAACCTGGGTAAAATGAAATGCCCTGCATCAAACTAAGTGGGAACAGAAAGGGGTCAAGGAATGGGAGTTTAATCTTCCTGCTGCTGCTCATAGCCCAATTATGTGTGTTTGCCAGGATAGAAAATTTCAGGTAGTATTTCCGGGGTTTACGTGATGATTCATGCCACTTTGATCCCAAGCAGACAACTCAGACATTTTTTAGTCTTTAGGAAACAGACTCAAAACCAGATCGAAACTGCTTCAAGCAGGGACTGAATTTTGCTTTGCCTAAGCCTGTGTTGATTAAGCTGAACCTGATCCACTTAAACTATGTGTGCCCTCTTCTCCAGGGAGGTTTCTCTCCAGCAGTCCGAAGGCAGAATAAGAAAATGTGTCTGGGCTGAGGGGAAATGGAGGCCACACTTTTGCAGGGTGGAACAAGCTAGAAGAAGGCAGCTACCCCTCTTGGAGGCTATCTCAGCTCAGTGAATGGACTAATTTTCAGTAAATCTCTATGTGTGTTCACAAACAGGTATATTTCATGGCGGGAAAAAATGCAGAAAGTAAGACTTTAATATCAAATTCTCAACCATTTTAAGTCAGAACAACCCCTGTTACATTAATAATTTTATACTGGTTTACTAGCACTGGAGGCCATGCTCTATGCATCACTTATCCATTCCTAGCCACCAGCGTCCTTTCTGCATGTGTTGGACAGGTGCAGCCACACAATTCATGGTTGTATTGTTATGAGCTGCCAGCAGTGTTCCCTCACACTGTTCTTCCCTCACTTCACTTTATCCTAAGCCACTGGCATAGTGGTAAAGCCTAGAATACGTGAAGGGTTAAATCACATCATGTGTCATTTCTGCCTCTTGCTTTTCTCATAGCAACAGCGTTCATGAGAGGGAGAGGCAGAAACGCTTCCCATTGCCATATTGATAGAAGTCAGCACTTCAGATCCCTGTGACTGCCTCAGAAATAAAAATCTTGTCATATTCACTTTAATCTCCAGTAAGTGCCAAGTTATGTCAATGTCAGCATGAGAAGCTGCTTTGTCTCCCTCTTCCTTTCGTTGGTGGCACTGAGACACAGACAAAAGATAAGGAAGACAAAAACACCCAGATGCAGTTTGTGTTCATCTGGTGAGAGTTTTTCAAATGCCTTCACTGCAGAAAGACAGCAATAGGATTTTTCTTTCCAGAAAGGATCAGACACAAAGAACAGGCTAGTCTTTCACTGATCCACAGAAATCCAATGTATTATTTTTCTTTAAACATGCAAAACGTGTTTTTCTTTAAACATGCAAAAGACAAAGCAGAAGACAAAGACTGAAGGTAAGTAAAACATACAAAATTATTAGAAGTAAGTTACTTTGAGGCTTTAAATACAGTGCTTAGGATCCTGCAGATGCTGAACAGCCAGTTTGCTAATAGAGATTCACCAAAAATATTGTTATGCATTTCTGCCTTTCATAGTCTTAGGGCTAGAGATTGTCTGATTCCCAGTTAAGCGACTCCCCTGGGCGCAGAGAAGAACTACAATCATCTCAGTCACACAAGCTAATGTGATTTTGAAACAACTCACCAAATTAATCAATGCAGAGGTGAGTGACTCTGAAGAGCTGTTTATGGAGTTAGTTTATCTGCATTTACAAATGCTTTACCACTGCCACATTACACTCATGAGCAAACACACATGCACGGATGTGCATGTGCAGCCCCATGCAGAGATCACCCTGTGAGTTACCAAATAATTAGATGTGATGTTCAATGTCCAAGAGAATAAAGCTTCTCATTTCTTTTTAGGCTCCCTCTTGAAGTTTTTGCTGATCTATACACATTAAGCTCATCTAACTTTGCTGGCGAATTGATGACTTTTAACTCTGAGCATTCAAGTCTTTTACCTAGTCTGGGCTCTGAGTTTTTTCTCATTTAACACTTATTACAAGAAAATCCATCTTGCATTTATTTTCAGTTGGATACTCAAACAGAAAAAAGGATGGCAGAGCCCTCCCTCTGTGTGTCCAGGCTCTTTGGAAGAGACATCCAAGGAATGCTTTTGAAGAGCTGCAAACATTAACTTGACTGCTGTTACCTACTTGTGAGGACTTCTGATACTGCCTTTCACAGCCACACTCCCCTTTTAAATCATTAATGAACATTCATTCCTCAGCATCCTCCATACTGCTTCATCCTTAGCAGGTGACTGAACCTATTCCAAGAGTTTTCTTCTTTTCTCAAATGTACTTGGATAGACTGAACAGGCACATCAGTTGTCCCTTCCAGATTTTTAAAACTTTTGCTATTTCTGATAGTGGTACCAGTTTCATCACCAACAACTCATCCCAGTGAGCCAGAAAGCAGCAGATCACCCCCAGATCACCTATCAATCCTGGCTTAAGAAGGTGTGTGGTTCAGACATGACCTGTGGGAAGTTGTCTGCTTAGGCAACCAGACACTCAGGACAGCTGCTTGCCCACAGCCTGCTGCTTGTGCAGGCAGGGAACAACCCAGTGGGATAACTGGGAATTGAGCAGTGCACTCCTAGGCCAGTGCTTCATGGTCATTCTCTTGCACAAGGAAGTCGAGCTCCCACCAATCTCAGAACACAGAAGTTTTGGAGCCCAGGTGCCCAGCAGCCTAGGCATGAGGAAGCCCTTCTGGCTTGCAGCAAAAGATTTGCTAAAAGCAACACATTTCTACAGAATAATTTAATTTCAATAAAAAAGTCTTTGCCAATTCAAAATACTTGGAAAGTAACTGACTGGATCTAGAGCAAGAAACCCTCTCACAACCCAATGTATGGAGGATAAAAGGAAATAAATACAAGCATAGAAAATCTGAGTTTACAGCCAGAGAGCACTGAGCAGTGCACTCCCCAAATGCAAACAGTACATGAATTAGGGATCTGGTGGCAGGAATGATTCTACAGGGCTGACCTTCCCTCCTTCATTGCCATCACCTACTAGGAACATGCACACTGACAACTCCATACTCCGGCAAAATTCAGCAGCCTTCAGCAATTCTTGTAACAACTGGTAGATTTAATGTCAAGGAAACTTGTATGGTTGAAACCAACATATGCCCTGACATAGCTCTTGTTGGTAAGACCCTATTACTGAAATGAAAGTCTTTGTGGTTTGTTTTTAATCTCACCTCATTGTTGGTTGGTGCTGTAATATAACTCACATAATATCACACAGCCACCTCCATGGAATAAGCCTTCTCCTTGCTTCTGTTTTAAATGTTACCAACACAGCTACACGTATAACCATACTCTGTTCTCATGTGATTCAGATATTTTGAGAAACAGTGGAAATACCCCACTGCTTCTTCCAAGGTTTTGTTCTCTTCAGTTAAACAAGGAAACCACAAGAAAGGCTCATGAGTGATACAGGAGGAATGAAGGATGTATTTTTTTTTTCTTGGAGCCCAACAGGCAACCTAAAAGAGGACAAGAAAGACTGCACTGCCTTAGTCTGTAGAGGACATCTAGATTACTAAGAGCAATGATATTTGTCATAAAATCACTTCTAGTACATTTGTCTCCTTGTTTCCTTCTGTTCCTCTTTTGTCTGTCCAGTTACATCTACTGTCTCGGGCATCAGGCTGCGTTATCTTTACTGCAGAGAACATATTTTCATTGTGTTTATACAGTGTCCAGAGCATGAAGGCTCTTGTCTACCTATCCTAACAAGAAAGGAGGCTTGGAGATAGATGCACAGTGGCCAGTAACAGAAGAAACTGACAGCTCTTAGCTGCTCAAGGAGAAGAAATTTAAGTGCTTTTATGCAAGAGTCACTCGGAGTACAACAGCTGTATTTTGAAAAATACCTTTCTGACAGATTCAGCAGGCTAAACAATGACTTTTCCTCTTGCCAGCATTTGCTTGATTGCAGCATGTTTGCTCTTTGCTTTCCATTTCAATCAGAGAGCACCAAAGCGCAATCCCCTGCCTAATGACTTCAAACTGGAGGCTTCTGGATCCATTCTGAAGAGCACAGGAGTCAGAAGCGCTCCTCTCCCTGTGCCCTTGGCTTGCCCCACTTCAGCTCCCACCCTCTTTCTGACAGATGGTCACTTCTCAGCAAAACGGCACCATTGCAGCGGCCAATTCACTCGCAGCGAAGCTGTAGCATATTGAGGACGTTGGGCACGACTCCCCACGCACCTGACTTGCAGCCACCACCTGTCTCGTAGCTGTCACCTTGCACTGCATAAGTTTTGCTGCAGCCACCCGATAGCTCACTGTAAACAAGAGAAGGCTCCCAACAGATAATGGTTTAAATCAAATAATGTAATCTGAACCCTGCTCTGTCACATGATTAATTGTTTACCTTTTAATTGCTTGTAATAATTGGGTAGTGGCAAGTTAATGAATTTCACAGTATCTGTCACATATGACCATACCACACAGTTGTTTCCTCTGCAACTGTAGCAGAGCTAAGGGTAAGACTGTGAAATTACTGGTAGAAGACAATTAACCCTGTCCACTCACCATGGGAGGAAGGATGCCTCCAAGACTTATTCAATCACTCAGGTCTTCTGCAGATTGCAGCACACAGCCTTTTTATTTTTGGAAAAAATACACCACAAAGCAGTTACCCTCTGCACCAGTCCCCATGATGTCAGCTTGGTACAAGCTGTCCCTGTGGGCTGCTGATTCTGGTGCTAGCAACCACAGACTAGGAGAGAGAACGGGGCTTGGGTAGCACTGCAGAGCAGGAGCTTCCATATCTTTCAAACTCTCTCCCTTCTCAGTGCATCTTCTCGGCAGAAGGCAGAGGCTAGGACATTTTATATAATTTGTTTTAATCATCCTGTCAGCTTAAATAGAAACATGTCTTCCCACAATAATAAAATTCTATAGCTTAGACAGAGAAGGAGGCAAACACCAAAATCCCAGGAGAAATCACTCCTGATGGAAAGCAAAGAGCTGCCAGAGTTGTTTCCAAACAATTCATACAGGAAATGGTCTGTTTTGCTCCTCTGTAATTATAGGGGACCCTTCCACAAACTTGCCATTCACATCGGTGTCAGCTGCTGGCAGACACCTCCTTTCTAGGGTGTCTTGATTTAAACAAGGCCAGCAACTAAGAACCATGCAGTTGCTCACTCACTTCTCCCTGGAGAATTGGGGAAAGAAAACTAAAACTTAGAGGCTAAGAACAGTTTAATAACTAAAATAAAATATAACAATAATAATAACATATAATAATAATTGTAATGAAATGAATATAACAAGAAGAGGGAGAAATAAAGCCCAAGAAAATACAAGCGATGCACAGTGCAGTCGCTCACCACTGGCTGACTGACGCGCTAGCATGGAATATCCCTTTGGCTAGTCCAGGTCAGCTGTCCTGGCTATGTTCCCTCCCAGCTTTTGGTGCCCATCCTCGCTGTCAGATCATGAGAAACCAAAAAATCCTTAACATTATTCTCACATTAAATCCAAACCACAACACTGAACCAGCTACCAGAAAGAAAATTAACTCTATCCCAGTCAAAACCAGAACATGGGCCAAGGAGCGCTTGCCATGCCTTTTTCTGTCCCCAAACCAGATGAGCAGCTGGCTGGCTGCCAGAGAATGCTATCAGCTCCAGCTCACACTGCCTACATGATAAATGGAGTTCTACAGCATCTGCATTTCCACTAGCTGCTGACCAGGTCCCCATAACTCTCTCAGGTCACTGCTTCCTCCTGGAGGACTCAGCAGTTCAGGCATCACTGGGAGATGCCTGTCAGTCACGACCATCTAAAGGGTTCATGGCGCAGGTAGCTTCCCCTGTTGTGTGTCATGACACTCTGCAGCAGGCTGCTACAGGGTCTCGACCCGGTTTATGGGCATAATCGAAGACAGGAAAGGGAAACTTAAGAGAAAGAGATGCCTATGAGGATAAGCTTCCAGCTGCCCTCCATGTGACTAACACGCTGCCAACTACCTCCTTCTTCGCCTTCCTCCTTTCTGCCCTGTGGGAAAATAAGATGGGGTCAGGGGAGGAAAAGAGTCAGAAGGCAACTTATCAAAAGGTGATGAAGCAGCCAGCAAGATGATGTAAGAAGAAGCTGTTCTACCAGCAAGTACCAGCGTTCAAAATCCAGTGAGCACTGTGCAGCCCCATGTCTGCCACAGGAAAGGCTCAAGGAGCACGAGGACAGCCACACAGGCTGCCTCTGAAATCTCCTGGCAGGGAGCTCCTCTGCTAGCCCTGTGCTCAGCCTGAAAGCTTTAGGCATTGAGAAGGCAGTGGCATGGTGATGTCTGCACAGGGGACTACCCAAGCCTCTCTGCACCCGACTGCAGTTCAGCATAGATCTGACTAGAAACCAGTGTTGATTTGTCTCTGAAAACCACACATATGCAACACTACAAAACAACCCTGCACGGTCTTTCTGTTGGAAATTACTTTTCCCATTCTTCTCATGAGCAGGGACAGGTGAATCTCAGCAGGACAGGGCAGGAGGTGCTGCACATTGCCACCTGCATGGACACAACTCAGTCACGGAGGGCAAACGGTCCTCCCCTTTTGTGCTGGGTGCCATTACTGCCGAAGCTGGTAGACACCACCCACAGTGCCGGTGGCACCTGGGATGGCTCCCAGGTCTGTGGTCAGCCGTAACAGATGAAAAGTGACACCTGCCTCCTGGGGATGCCCAACCCCTCACCCCTGTAGTGCCCTGAGCAGTTCAACAGCCATGATTCATAGTTTTGTCTGCCTGGGGACACTCAGGAAAATGAAATTATATTCGCTAAATTAAAACCAGAAAGCTGTTTAGATAAATTGTGCTTACGCCTCTGATGTAAAATTGAAGTGTCATTAATTTAACTCGCCTCCCTTCTTACTCCTTTAATTCTCAGAATGAATGTCCATACAGTTTTAATGAGGTTTAATTAATCTTCTTTAAAAGGTAGCTTAGATTAACTTTCTTATGTTCCCCCTATAGACAACCTATGAATGACAGTATTAAAGCACCCTGCCTCAAAGGATTCTTGCACCGTGGGAATGTTTCCTGCTTAGAGTATTTCAATAGTCAAATTTTCTATGCTCTCTTTTATGCCAGTTTTAGTCTACTTGCCCACATGGGTTCACAAAAGACATTTGTACAACCTAATGGAATTTATTAAAACCTTTTCCCTCTTACTCAATAAAATTATAGGGTCTGCAGGGACATTCTAATTCTAGTTAAGAATGATTTTACTGATTTAACTCTATTTTGTTAAGGATTAAGGATTTGCCAACCAATAAACTTGTACTGGTTTTAATAGGCCAGTTTCATTAATGGAGGCAAGCTCCAAGAGACAGACATATTTAACAAGGACAACCTGGTTTAGTTGAGGTTAAACATGCATCCAACTGACGAGCTGAAACAACTCACACTCAGTTTGCACAAGTAAATTATTGTGGGCTAAGGTAGTCTCAGGTGCTGTAGGCAGCAACTACACCATAACTCCATGTACGCCCACTCTAGCCCCAAGGCAGGTGTTGAGTAATCTGAAGGAGGACAAGTAAGAACTTCTCACCTACCACAGTGCAAACCAGCAAATGGGCAGTAACTGCACAGAATGGTAACCCAGGGCAGCCCGGTCAACTGCTGTGGCCTTTGATCAACTCTGTCTGAAGCCATACCTGTGGTTAACCAACTGGTATCCTTCACAGAAGTGACATTTCACTTCATTAGAAGTACTCTTGTATGCCCAAAGGGAGTTTGCACAATGCAAACTGCTTTCTAAAACAAATGTGTTTAATTGGTAACGACTAAATTATGGTTGTATTTCCTTGCACCTTTTCTGTTAAGAGGAGGGACAAGATGCACATTTGAATTACTGCATCACAGTGTTCATGAGACAGGTTCATATATAACAAAGTAAAACGACAGGATTTTACGATGCTTTCCTGTTTTTCTGCTGCTTAAGATTAAAAAAAATGGCAACATGCAGTGTTGCCAAATACTTTGAGAGCTAGATTTGGAGATTTCAAAATGAAATCTGTTCTTTTCATATGGCAATGGGCTTCCATTGGCCTTAAGTTACAAAGAGGGTCCACATGAGCACAGATCTTTCAAGGTCCATGGTGCAGAAATGCTGGCTGCATTGAAGTTAATGTTGAAAATGTTCCATCAGTCAGGCTTACAGAACGGTTAAAAGCAACCACACTCGCTCCCCCTATCTCTGCTCCTAGAGAAAACATTACTTGTAGTGAGCCATGAAATAAGTGCCAGGTGGAAACAGAGCTAAAAACTTTATAGAAAGAAAATACCTCTGATGTGGTTTTCCCTCCTTAACTATAAGCCTACAGTTTGCAAACGGAAAATGGATAGCCACAGACTGTCACTGACTCATGTCCTTACCACTTAGATCAAGCTATAGCAGGGGAATTGCCCTTGACTGACACGCAAGCAAGTGAAGGCCATACTTTGTTTAGCACAAAAAGTGTATTTTGCACCCCTGTCTGGCACCATCAACCAACCAAAGTGCCAGTACCACTGTAATGTACATTAGACCTTTCTGGTTTCCCCATGTTGCTCTCAAGGTACTGCCGCTGTCTCTTTTTTGACCTCTCCAGTCAGTTCCATGTTTCTTGTCTCATTCTCATTAACACAGCATATCCCAATCTGCTCGAGGCAACACCCCAAGATGCAGATGAAGTAGTTCTAGCATTTTTGCTGCTTCCATGCAGAAATGTTTCCCAACACCAGACAGCTAGCACAATAATAAAAAACATACGAAAAAATTCAAAATCAAACATGACAAGTACTCTTTACTAGCAAAAAGGTTAAAATTTTCTTTCAAAAAGACCTTTTTTTCTACAACAGTTGAGTGTTATGCCTTGTTAATAATCATGACAATACAAATTGTATTGTAACAGGTAACAAACAGGTGACAATTTAATTACTGTAAAATGCACTTGCTGATACAGGCAGTAAATACAACAGAGTAAGACTGAGGATATTGCTTAGAAGTGAGAGCTGTTTCTACAAAATACTTTAAGGCATAAATCTTGAGAGCCAGATTCTCAGATTCGCATATGTCAACACAAGGCAATGGAGGACTCTTCCCCTTTGTGTCAGGCAGTGTTCTGGCTGTAAGATTTCTTACCTGACTCCTTATGTGCCTGCAGGGCTGCTACAAATGACACAGACAAGCCACCCTTTCACCAGGAAGGAATAAAACACATTTATGCACAATGCAGGGGAAGCACAGGTTTTTAATAGGCTGATTTGTAGTCAAGTAGGGTCTACAATACATTTATTTATTGGTTTCTATTTTTCTATCTCATAAACCAGGAATTCAGAAAAAGGTAAAGAGAAATTGAAAGCCTGCTGAAACTTCATGCCCACACCACTCTGTTCAACCTATGCTTCAGGTCTCAGAGACTTAGTAAGACAACCTCTCAGAAGCAACCACCAAATTCAAAAACATGTGGCCATAAGGAATTGCCTCCAGTTGACACACGCTGTAATGATGTTACAACAAATCTGTTGTTCCACGGGGAGGATCCTACAGTTTTCTGATAGCAAAGAGTGTTTGGTTTATAATGATCACGCTGTCTTTGGCTTGCTAAGTGGCTGCTGAGATGGAAAACAAGCACTCTTTGCATTTTGCTTCCAGCTCTTGCAGTGTGCTTTTCCACATCTTTAAAGTGCAAGGAGCTGAACCTACATCTAGGAACTTTTCAGACATAGCAAATAGCTCCTACTGGGCAGTTTTATATAAGTTGCCATGCAACTTAAACAGAGAAAGAAAACGAGCAAGGGAGGTAAAATTAAGTTCAGAGAAGCCAAAAAGGAAACCGCAAGTTTTATTTTTCAGTTCAAAGCTTATGTTTAGTGAGGCCTCATCCCTCAGCACAACAGATATTGTGCTGTGCTTTTCTTGAGTTTTTAAATACCTCGTGTCACCCAGAGAGATTCTGTGAACTTAATTAATCTGATGTTAACTGAAAGATGAAGATAAACTCTTTAATTCTTCTCTTCTAACTTTCTCAGACCTCAGGAGAGATACCTGGAGATAAGATGTTCCAGTTTCAGTTTCAAACGTGACAACACGCTATGGGAATTAAGTCAGATTGTTTATCTCCCTGTGGTAGTTTTGCTCTCTTTGGTTCACAAAGCATAAAGGAGAACATTATTTTCTAATCTCTCCTTCTGTTTATCCCTCTCCCCTCATCTTCCTGATTTCACCCAAAGGTCATGGAGGCGAGACTGACAACTCAGTGTAGTTACGTGAGCTCCTGTGCCTTGCTCTGTGCTCAAAAGCAGTTTTAGTTCTTTTACTTCCCTCCATCATGGTTTTACTCTTGAATGCCGTGACACTTAAACAGGAGTTTCCTGGAGGCACTTCAGCTTATGTTGCCTATAAGCAGCCACAAAGGATTAACATTTCAGTTTGTGCTTTGTAACTGGGTCAGGCTATGCTGGCAACCAAAAGTTTGAGTGGTATAAGGCCCTTCTTCTAAGCTGTGATAAAACTACCACCGACTTCAACAGAACAGGAATATCGCTCCTTCCCCCAGTTCTGGAGGACTGCTTCTTTCCTGATAGTTTGTTGGTTTGTAATTCAATCAGGTTATAGCACTGGTGAAAAGTGGCTCTACTGGATTGGAGAACCCAAGTCTAGTAATTAACCCAAGGGCTAATTTCTGATCCTCTAAATGGAGAATATCTTACAACAAAGCTTCAGATACACAGCCTGCTATTACAATACATGTAGTAGCTTTATTGCAGAAAGGGAGCTGGCTCTTTCCTTCAAAAACAGACCACATAGAGACGATATAAGGTTTTCCGTCTCTCCACGTTCTTTTTTTAGTCTTTGATTTCTTAAACACAAGAAATCGAGGTATTTGACTCTCTGGGTAAGTTGTGAGGTATGCATCAGGTTGGTGACCTCTTCCACCTATCCTTCCACTCCCTATCATGCCCCTGTATGCCTGAGGACTGGTGTGGGTGCTGTATAACACGCTAGGGTATTCAATGCATGGCTGGTAGGCATACTTCCAGTAAACAATTCACTGTGAACAGGAAAAAATACTTGATGCAAAGACGAAAAATCAATTGCCTTTACTTCACTGATAGGGCGCAACTTCATTTCAGGCCCTTTTATTCAGGAGGTCTTTGGCAGGGACTGTTTTATTCTCCTCGTCAGAGCATGGCCAGCTGAGCAAGCACAGAATGCACGCAACTTGCAATAGGTCAGTAACTTCACAGAGGTCAATGAAATTGCTTGCATGCTGAAGCCGAAGAAGCTAACCCAAGCTCGGGTAAAATGTGTGCTTACTGAACTTTGCCGAATCAGCACCTACCTCCTGAATAAAGTCCAAAGATTGCTGCAGCTTCAACTTCCTCTTTAAAAAGCTTCCTTTCCTCTCCACAAGCAAAGAGTCTTCTCCTGACAAACTGACAGAGCTCTTGCCCTACACCATGACAAGCTAAAACATGAGCAATACCAGATCACCTTGCATTAGTTACCAAATCTGCCCTGCTTTAATCTAGTCTAACACGACAGACTGGTGCATGTCAGCATGGGCCTTTGCCAGCTTGTGACCTTCAGATGACATTACAGCTGTTGTCTTGAAGAACACTATCTACTCCTTAATTACGTAACACAGATGCACAAGTCTGTCAAGGACAGAAATGGAGAAAATTAGCCAGTAAGTTCAACATTTGGTCCAGGTTTGACATCGCTCAACTCGTCTACTATGGGAGTCCGCTCCATTGTCATCAGGTTTGTTATGGAAGGCAGAAACAGAGATTAGACAATGTCCACACCCAGATACCATTTTTCAGTCCAGGAAATCCATGCATGAATCCCCCACATTCTCTTTGGACAGCTGAATTGCTATCTCTCTTCCAGATCTAGTCACATGTTAAACTAAGAGTTAAAATAAGTCAAGAAAATACCATTATTATTTGCCTTTGTTTAACATAACATTTGAGTTTGGGAAAAAGCCTTTACTCTGAAATCCAATTACTGACTAACACTGCTAAGCACCTAAATAGCTCATTCCCAGATCATCTTCTGACCTTTTCCTGTAATTTCCAATAGATTTGAAACCACAGCTTTGGCAGAGCTATTGCCAAGAAAAGACTTTCAACATCCCCACCACACAGCCATAGGTAACATACGTAGAAATAAACACCCAAGAGCAAACTCTTTCTCCGTTCATTATTGATTTCCATCAACAGCTTCACAATAAGAATGGATTTGGCCTTTTACCCTCAACAGGTATCTACCCTGTTAACACTTCTGGTTGTTGAAAAAAAGCAGATACGCAGAGAAACTGTTCATTGTAGCACTGATCGTGGCAAATGGCTCCACATCACCTCCTATGAGCTTTCTAAATCTGGATGTTGCCCAGTTTCCAGCTCACCACTGAATTCATGCGAAGCCAGATCCTGCCTATAGCCAACACAGACTCTCTAAAGAAGAAACCACAAAAAAGCTAGACGTGTTAGCAATGGCACTGCTGAAAAATGGTTTAGAATGGACAGTTTACCTCGCATTTAAGAAGGAATGAGGCCTGACAGACAACCTTCCTGTGATTAAGGTTTTTGTGATCGTACTCTCATGTGGAGTCTCTGGTGTCTATTAACACAGCTGGGTTCACAGTTCAATTACATGAATTCTTTGATGTCTCATTATGCACTTAAGCCCATGCTCCAGTTTTTCCCTGAGGCTTCTCTCCTCTCTCCAGGCACTAATTTCCATGAAACTCCTAGGGATCTTAATATCTCCGACACTACTGTCATTGTGCCACAATCAGCCAGCAGTTTTGGGAAGCATTTGGCCAAATAGAAGCTAGGGAAAAGGGAGACAAGGGGCAAGCAGGCAGTCCTATCACATAGGTATCTTTTTTTTTCTGAGAAAACTAGGTTAAACAGACCACTCCAACAAATGTACACTGTAACAGCAGGAGTGAAATACCATTTCTCGACCCAGAAGAGAAAATCTTACTCCTTGCTCCATTTTTATCACTGGCCTTTAGATTATCCTGCTCTTTAAAACAATTTCAGACACAGAACGAATTAATACAGTGATGAAGAGTATAGAAAAATTTTAATTATGAGAAACTACATCCTTTCATTTACTGTAAATCTATTTGTTTATTAAAAAAAAACCACCAGCCAGGAAAATCTCAACTTCCTCACCCCCTAAGAATTCACTTCTGGATCTCTCCCTTCCTTCTGTCTCATCGCTCTTCTCTGCAAAACAATCTCATGCTTTTATTTAAATAAGAAAAAAAAAAAATCATAAACCTGCCTTTTGACTGGAATTCTTCTTGTTGTTTACCCTCACTATTACTAAGGAAAAAATAATTCAACGTTGAAGGCAAATACCAGTACCTGGTCTTAATGTTTGCATAACAACAGCTTTGATAGAATTTGGCTTTAGTGACCAAATATGATCATGATTCAATCATAAATTGCATATTCACTTTGTTGCCTACTCCAGATGTGAAGCTTCATATCCAGAACTGCTAATGTAGGAACACACAGCATTTAATAGAAGTCATGTTATTACTACATATACTGGTCTGCTTGCAAAACTTCATATTTCAAGGCCCACAGTTTCAAAATGAGTCTTTACTGTCAGATCCTCATCTTAAGGCATGAAATCTATAACCTCAACAGTCTCTACCTGTAGATATTAGGACCGCATTTAACTACACAGAAGCTCTGGCATTCTTGGTAAGAAGTTTTCAATGAATGAGCAAAATCAGAGACTGCTTAAGAAGACTTCAGCAATACGGTACAGAAAGATACAGACAAAGAAAATAGCCTTATAAAAGTAACCAGTTTACCTGGAGTATTAACAGCATCTGAATAATAGAAGGTGGAACTCTGGCTCTGGAACGTGATAATGCATCTTCCAATTTAATGTTGAGGGTAATTATATTCCTAAAGTGTAGAAGAGCCAGCTGCCGAACCGAGGGCTCCTTCCCCTTAGAAACAAAACCAAAACAATACAGATTATGAGCAGTATTCCTTCCTTCACTTCTGAGAGATTACAAGAATGGTAAACTTAAATGAAAAGCAAAGGAACCATACAAAGGACACAGAGCAGCCCGCAAGTCTGCACAGTGAATTTGATTTGGCAGTAATTAATGCTGCTGCAAACAATGACTGTGTGTGAAGATGATGAAGGGCTGGGGTGAGGTGTGTGGGATCATACCTGAGCACAGAATATGCCTGAATATTTTGTACTTTAACAGTAAAGAAATGTATATGTTTAAAAAAAAAAAAAAAGGTTGAAAAAGGGTTGAATTTCCATTATATCTCAAGATTCTGAGTACTGACTGGGTACTGTCTTCAAATTATGGTGAGAATCGTAACTCAGCCCACCTGTGGATCCTCCTTTTCTCTACAGTTTGGGAGACTTCGCTATAAGCCAGGAGCAGAGTTGGAGTTTCATATTGCATTTTCAATGACATTTTTTTGCAGTTCAAGAATACCTTCTCATTGAAGAAAATCTCAAGTGGAGAATACAATGCTAGCTCTGCCTGCAGAGATTAACAGTGCTTGCCTTATGAGAGGCTATAAAATTGTTTCTGTTTCTGGCATCAGAGGTTTTCCTTGGGTATATATGGCTGTACTTATACAAATTCTTGCCTGCAGTTATGAGTGCTGCAAGTCAAATATTAACATTTGTGGAAGGTCTGGTATTCAGCTGGTATTGGCTTATCTCAGTTTGAAATAAAGAAGTCTGACCCAATCCCACCCCGTCTTTTGCCTTTCTTAATTATTTATACTGAAGTAAAGAAGGCCCCAAATCTGCTTCAATTGCTAATGAATAGAATTTATTCATATGGTGCACATGAGCACCAGCAGGACTTTAGGGAGTAACCTCAGAACACCAGGCACCTAGATCTATTTGAAATTACCTGGGACTTGGGGCTCTTATGCCCTCTAGGTTCCTTTGAAAATTCAAGCATTTATTTCCATCTGAAAGATGAGGAGATTGTGTTGCTAAATTGTTTCCAAAGGCCTCAGGAATACAATAGTGAAAAGGGACATTTGGTGCAGTTTTCAAGAACATCTGAGTTTTAATCTAGCCAAGTGTTTTGGAAAACCAGGTTGAGAGCCTACCTATATCTTTATGTGTACAAAGTCCTTGAATTTAAATTATACAGCACTTAGAAAAATCTCCCATCATATTGTAATAGCTTTTTAATACCAGGTTATTTCTGTCATTTTAAAGTTTCTACCAGTCAATAGGTGAAGTAGCCCTGCATGATTTTACAGCTCTTCTCTTTCAGAATCAAACTCTATTTAAAGTTGCAGCTTTTCCACTGAATTTAGATTTCATGCTTGTAATTACCTGCAGATGCACTAACATTTGGACAATCATTTTAGGCATAAAGTCCTCTTGGAAAAAAAGAGAGAAGGTTTCCGAAGTTTCACCACACAATATTTAGGCACTAAGCTCTCACTAAAATCCATAGGCATCTAGGAGCAACTCCAGGTCACTTACATCTATCTGGTACAGTTTTTCTTAGGACTTCAGTGATAAAAAAACACACTGTGGCCGTTACTGAATTGGAAGATTGAGCCTTCATCCAAATCAGACCAATTACCTAGTGTGGTTTTATAATTACGGGAGTCAAATTCTGTGCTGATGTAAACCGGTCTAACACCATTGACTAGTGCCGTCCACTTAGAGTAGCATAGAATTTGATCTTGGAAATAAAATTCGTTTTCAAAAGCAGAAATACTTCAGAGAAAAACTGGCATTGCAGAGAAGAAAATGCATATATTTACATTAACACAGCTCCACTTATTACACCGCGTGCATATTTCAGTTTATCATTCATAACCTTTTTTTAATTTAAGTGTGAGTTGGCAGGACTAACCATCCTCCCTGCACTTGACTTTTCAAAGTTCCCGTTCATCTTTTTCACTCAAGCACTTCAAATATGTTTGTATAAGTAACTTATTTGCATGACATGACTACAGAGAACAGCTGCACTGGGAGGTTGCCCCAAGGGGAGAGAGTTAAGGATTGCATCAATCTGTTGATGAACCAGCAAAGCTGCTTTTTCCAGTTTTTCAAGATTCTACAGTAACAGAGTAATTTTTCACCTGCACAGGATAGAAAATAGCCTGAAGCATGGGCAGGACGTCACTGAAGAAAAAATCCCAGGTTTCAGCTAAGGTATCCAGTAGTTTCTGCCCTGCAAAACCACAAAATAAAACTAGTGAACCATTTAGGTTGTGATCAGCTAACTGCAAAGGCTAAAACATGCAGGAAAATGTGAATCTGCTATTACACACAAAGATGAATCATGTACCAGCTACTTTTAGCAGTATTGAATTAGTATTCTTTTTGGTGTAGATCATTCAGTATTTGTGTCTTTTCAGGTGACACATCTAGTGTTCTTAGTAAACCTAGAGACTCTGAGGTTACTCAGAAAAACCCTGTGAAGAACAAAGATAAATGCACCCAAGTTACCTCTGTGACTGTGGAGGAGAGCAGTAGGAGGAAAACACAGCAGGTTAAATGTGAAAGCACTCCTGCAGAGAAATCTCCACTACTGTGCTCCCCTCTGCCCTCCACGCTGCAAAGCAATAGAGCAAACTGCCTTCTGTCAAGATGCTCCACAAAGCTTCCCCTCAAATTGATCCCTTAGCTTCCCTGTATCTCCACTTACATAGAAAATCTCACCCAAGATCTATGGAAAAAGACAATGGTGTTGCAGCTCTATTTTTTTACTGTGGCTTTCAAAGGATGCCATCAAAACCTACTATGACGCGAGTTCCCCATGTCCTCACAGCAAGATCGTCTCCTTGTCCATTCCCTCCCAGCTACAGGCGCCTGGAAGCCTCTCCAGTCGAGACTGGAGAAGGTCTGGCCAGGTCATACAACCAAGTTGGACGCCGAGTTCCTTACAGAACATTTTGTAGAACACAGAAGCAATTGCAGGAGCTGAGATCTATGGGAGAGGAAGTCCGGCTCAATAGCTGGGTGCTGGCTCCAAATCCCTATTTCCCAAAACAGCCTGTGTGACCTTGAGCAAGCTCTTCAGCATCCCTGTGCCTCAAAGCCAACTGTGAAAGTAGAGTAATGCCCCTGCAACCTCATCAGCAAGTATTATGGAGATAAATGCATCAATGACTATGAGGCATTCAGACAAGACAATATTACTTATCAAGAAGCAAATTCAATAGCAATCAGTCAATGTTATTACTGGTGTCAGAATCAGATACTATTCTTAATTTGTGTATTACAGCATTACTTAACACCTCAGCCAGGGAACATTTGGCTCAGAATTACACACAATCACAACGAAATTCTGCATGCAAGCATCTACACTCAAAGTTAGCCAAGTGCCAATCTTTGTTACAAGATACTTGATCTCCCTGCATTTTTAAGCACATGACACATAGCACCAGCTCTGGCCCACCTGCAACTCCTGTATTATTCCTGGGTTGATGACTTTTAAGTGCTTTCAGTGACAAATGTAGATCACCATGCTATACTGCAGCTTCTGGCTTGTGAACCACGCCAAGGTCTTTGTCTCTGCACCATCAGGCAAGAGTTTTCCCTGTTTTACACACTTGTGCACAAGGCTGAAAAGGATGTTCTTAAAAAAAGGATGTTTTTAAAAAAATTGTCTTGCATTAGTTCCAGTGAAACACAGCTGAGAACCAGGTCCAAGATTTCCTAGTAGTTGCAGCAGTAATAATAACAATAAATATTGTTGCATTATAACCTCAATATACTAGCATCTGAAACACTAAAGTGTTTCAAAGATACAAATTTGATCATGAACTACTCTATGCCTTGAGGGCAGAGTTTGAAAAAGAGTTAAATATGCTAGTTGCCCAAAAGATGAGGTTAAGTGGAAATTAAGCCCTTACAAATCTGGCTCCAGATAGGGGTGCTGAGCACTGATCCTTTTCAAATCTTGCTGCTAGAATTGCATGAAGTCAAATTTCCCTGTTGAGATAAACATGCCTTTACTGTCACACACTCCTTTCATCTTGTGAAGTGATGGATTTCTGTACAGCAGCTCAGACTGCAGAGTTAACTGCTTTTGCCAAGCAGGCCTTTTACTAGGAGCTGTGGGAGAANCTCCAGGCATGGGCAACCTGTTCCAGTGTTTCACTACCCTCATGGTAAAGAACTTATTCCTAATATCCAATGTAAATCTGCCCTTCTCTAATTTAAAACCATTGCGCCTCGTCCTGTCACTACAGGCCTTTGTGAACAGTCTGTCTCCAGCCTTCCTACAGGCCCCCTTCAGGTACTGGAAGGTAGTTATTAAGTCACCCCGGAGCCTTCTCTTCTCCAGGCTGAACAACTCAGCTCTCTCAGCCTGTCTTTGTAGGAGAGATGTTCCAACCCACTGATCATTTTCATGGCCCTCCTCTGGACTAGTTCCATCAGGTCCATGTCCTTCTTGTACTGAGGGCTCCAAAGCTGGACACAGTACTTCAGGTGAGGTCTGACCAAAGCAGAGTAGAGGGGCAGAATCACCTCTCTCGATCTGTTGGCCACATTTCTTTTGATGCACCCCAGGGTGCGATTTGCTTTCTGGGCTGCAAGTGCACACTGGCTGCTCATGTCCAGCTTCTCGACCACCAGCACTCCCAAGTCCTTTTCCGCAGGGCTGCTTTCTATCACCTCATCCCCCAGCCAGTATTGATGTTGTGGATTGCTCCAGCCGAGGTGCAGGACCATGCACTTGGTCTTGCTGAACCTCATGAGATTCACCCGGGCCCACCTCTCCAGCTTGTCCAGGTCCTTCTGGATGATATCCCGTCCCTCTGGCATATCGACAGCACCACTTAGCTTAGTGTCATCTGCAAACTTGCTGATAGTGCACTCGATCCCACTCTCTATATCATTGACAAAGATATTAAACAGTATGGGTCCCAGTACGGACCCTTGAGGGACACCACTTGTCACTGTTCTCCATCTGGACTTCGTGCCATTGACCACTACCCTCTGGATGCGACCATCCAGCCAATTCCTTATCCATTAAACAGTCCACCCATCAAATCCGTATCTCTCCAACTTGGTGAGTAGGATGTTGTGGGGGACCATGTCAAAGGCCTTGCAGAAGTCCAGATAGATCACATCCATAGGTCGTCCCTTGCCCACTTGTCCTGCAGTTTGTTAATGATGAGCATCTTTCACACGGAGGAATGTGACTTCCGTGTCCTTTCATGAACGTGCTTGCTTGTCAGGCAAAGATCCCTACATCTACCATAAACATTTGCTGTATTACAGGAAGCTGGGTTACGCTAAATGCTCATTTTAATGAAGCACAATATAGTCAATTCAATTTTGTACAACGTCAAAATGCATGGAGTACTTTTCATAGAGCTTCCACAAGTTAATGGAAACTCCTGAAAGAAACATAAGAATAAAAAAACCAATCACTGTTTCAAAACAAAAGGTAAAATTTTCAAAACCTCCTGCAGAACAAAACCATCCAAAGTGTGATCTGAAGTCATCGTTTTCCTCTTTTGAAAACACCAACACCATCTAGATAGTGAAATTCAAACCACGGGGTGCAGGACGATCTGAGATTTGAGAGCAGAAATTCTGCTTCTGCTGCAATAGACCCAGGAAGGGAGCCCTGCTCAGATGGGAGCTCCTGAGATTTCTATGCTCCCAACTTTGTCTCAGGTGTTTTGGGTGCCTTGGAGTCACTGACTAAGGGATGGACTCTGGGGTGCTGCTGCCTCTGCTACCAGGACACCCAGATTCCAGCCTTGGAAACACATCCATCGGCAGCTCCCCAAGCAAGCTAGAGAAAGCTGTCCCTCAGAAAGACCTGTGTCACTGAAGGAGACTCCTAAATTACAGATAGGAACTTGCCAGTTTTAGTGAGCTGACACTTCCAAGGATAGATCTGAAAAAGCATGACTGATTTAACCCTGACCATACCAGCATTTCTGACCATATTTTAAGGGGCAACCACAAAATGACACATCTAATTCAAAACCAAACTAAATTTAACAGCTTGCTGAAATTTTGTATTTGCTAAACATGCTCATACATTTGAAAGCCATTTAGTGGTCTCACAGCTCAATTTTTCGTCTCAGCTTTGATCTCAAACACCAGAGGTAGTATTTTGGATTTTCAAGCTAGTAAAACCAGAAGAAAAAAAATATGGTTGGACTTCGGTAAGTCTCTACATCTAATTTGCTGTTTTGATACTTAAAAACCAACTTGTTTTGTGTTTAACAAAGCAGCTATGAATGCCTTGAGATCCTTACCACTCCCTCTGTGCTCTCCAAGCTGCTCTTTTATATAACTGAGGAATTCTATGTCCAGCTTAAAGAGGCTGGATATTTTTTGTGAGGGGGGATGTAGTTTTTAAGATGAAACTTGTTCCTTTTTTTTTGGTGATGTTCAGGGTTATTATCTTTCCATCAGAAAAGCTGTGTCCCATAGCACCATCTTAATGTGATCAACTCTCAGTAACAAAAGGTCAGTTTTAGGGTCTTTAGACAGGTGAAAATAATGGAAATGGTTGTCTCCAGGCTGCTGCTTAAACAGTAGATTAAGACTGAGTGGTATTAAGACTGCAGCTTTTGAAAAAGAAAGATGTATTTCTTTAAAATAACCTCAAGACTCACCAAAGATCTTCAGACTGTTTACACGGGCAATAATTGTTAAAGATACTCCAAAACCATTTCACCCTCTGATGACATGTAGAATCATTTAGGTTGGAAAAGATGTTTAAGATCATCGAGTCCAACCACAAACCTAACACTGCCAAGTCCGTCACTAAACCACGTCCCTAAGTGCCTCATTTACATGTCTCTTAAATACCTCAGGGGATAGTGACTCCACCACTTCCCTGGACAGCCTGTTTCAGTGAAGAAGTTTTTCCTAGTATACAATCTAAACCTCTTCTGGTGCAACTTGTATGCATACATTTAGGACAAAATAGTGTATTTAACACCACACCTAAATGCTGCACAATAGCATAGGACAAGAAATAAGGGTGACTGTAAAACGACACATGAGGTGGAGGTTATCTTTGATGTTTACTTCCATAAGGTGACATCTCCAGAAGGTACAGACAGATAAATGGAACCCTGACTGTAAAAAAAGAGACAGTGTCTGACCTCGTTTATGTAAGCACAAATCCAGAATAACTCTTAAAACAACCTACAGCATTATTTTGGACTTAGCCAGACACTTCAACTCACTGGGATTTTAGTGTTTAGTTTTTTGTTTACTAAGATATCTCACTCTATTTTTCCACTTTTCCTTAACACTGAGCATGCTATAATTGAAGGAGAAGGAAATGTCCTCGCTGGAGGTAATCTTTCCTTTGCTCCTACTTGCTCCTGCTCTAGGCAATCACCTCTCCTTGATGAAAGCAAATAGGAAGGCAGGACACAACAACAGATTGCAGGAATTAGTTGATAGAAACTAGCTCATAATCCCAGGAAGACAGTGGAAAGCATCAGACTGCCTCCAGAATGCATTTGCTAAAACTCCTGTGACAGACATAGATAGACAGCCACGATAAAATTCAAGTTACCTTCATAAAACCGGATCTTGTCCCTTAGGATCACCATGCCTTTTGTGAGCAGCTGATTCTGTAAACAAAACACAGATCACCTTCACTCAATTCTGTACTTCCCTCCAGCCATTATATTTCACATTTTGTTCATTCTTAACTTTTGACAGTGAAGGGGGTCTTTTATTTTAATGATCAGTCGTCAAAGGACTCCTCCTGTGTCCACCTTGCTTAAGTGGCTTGCGATACTTGTCAAACAATGATATAATCATCTACTGCTTTCAGGATACAGTATGTATTCTGTGTGGTATAAAGTGCTTCTCAAACTTGAAATGGCTGATCCGCAAAGCATGTACTCTGTCTTACGGAAGCAGAAAGAATACTGCTTCAATTGCCAGGGTGTACTTACTTCTAAGTGTATTTCCCACTAACTGTACTACAATGAACTTAAGTGGTTTACTCAGGAATGTAAATCTTAAGCTAAAAGAGAATGTCTGAAGTGTACTGGAAGACAGCAATGCCATACAGAAACATAATGACTGCACAAATCTATTCCATGGCTTGTGTTTTCACTATCTAACTATATACAGAAAATCCAAAGCTCATCAATCATAAATAGCAGAACACAGAGAAGTCAAGGGACACCTCAGAATGGTTTCAAGGGTCTCCAGATCAGCATATAGAGTGGGGGAAATGAATTTGCTCAGCAGCACATAACAAAATCTGATTTAAATGAAAGAAAACACATGCCTACCTGTAGATACTCAGTGAAAAAGGATCCCAGTTCTGTTTTCAATAATTGCCTGTATTGAAAAGAATAAGAAAAGGATCTGTGTAATCAGTAAATTCCATTAACTGTGCACTGCAAAATACTTTCATACGAGCATGGAGCCTGTCAATAATGCCTAACTACAAATAGAGCAAAAAGGGTAAACAATACCAAGATTCCTAACCAGTATTTCTATGTGTTGAAAAATACCTGCTGAGCTCTTAGATGGCTCAGTTCCACAAATACATATGAAAGGAAATTAAGATCTGATGAAAAGAGGATGCTTTCCATCCTACATCTAATAATTTTAAAAATGCTGGAATTGTCCTGCTGCTGTGCCAGGACTTCACTGGTGCCTGGTGTTGCAGACACGGGAGAACTCTTGATGCTCTCTGCTCATTCGTGGGTTTGAGCCAAAAACTGAGCATGTGACTTGGCTGACATGTTCAAAGCCAACCTGTCCTGCCTAAGGTTGAAAAAAATGCTGAGACAAAATGTTTAGAGAGAAACATGAAGCAGAATGATACTACGTGGGCTTTGTTGCATGTATGAAACTTGGCTAGTTTCCATTGAAAGGGACATGATCATACAATTTTAGCAAAAAAGCAGGTAAGAATTTAACAGTTTAGCTCTGCCTTTCATGATTCCTCTACACTAAAACCTACAAAGCAATCTCAGAGAGCAAAATAAACCCACGTGCAAAAAAGTTCCCACAAACAACCTGTACATTCAGAAACTGAATTCAATCTGATCTGCAAGTCCAACATTTTATCCAGGTAAAATTCATAATGTTGCTAAAAAGCTGTGTATTTAAGTCTTACACATTGGATATTAGATACACTTCCCTGCACTCAAGTTGCTATTTAGATGCTTAAATGAGAGCTTGGACCTTATAAAAATGAGGCCTCAGCTGGATTTTCTGAACATGGGCAAATCTGGCCTGGAGCCTTTTTGCAAATGTGTCTCTGTGTTACCACCTCAGGTCCCATGAAGAAATGAGGTCACATTCATCTTAAAATCTAAATATCCGCTTCAATTAGGGTAATTATTTAAATTATGTCTTTGGTAGCACGTTATCACCTATCCCTTTGGGTTATGTCTTTAACTAACAAATAACTAATTAACCAAATTATTTAACTAGTAAATAAATATGTCTGGTTTTAAAAGTCCAGCATATCCCTCACTTCATGAAAAAGTATGCAAGAGTTGAATCTGATGTTTTTAACACCGCATGCTTCGGCACAGCCTCTTGAGGTCTTCTGAAAAGTTCAGGGAAAGGAGGAGCAGGTCAATCTTCAGGAGGCCAAAATACAGTATCTTACTTATTTATCCCTAAGCACATGTCGACACTGATCTCATAACACTCTGTGGAAACACTCTAGGCATAAATAAACAAAAGGAAGTGAGGTTTCAGATGCTCCTAAGCATCAAAATCCCTTTCTGCTAGAAACCTGATTAATTCAGATATACTATGTATGGACAAAAATTTTAAAAGCCAGCTCAGGCTTTAGTCATAGGTCTCTCATTGACACGAAAAGGTCATTGTATGGCTAGCCCCCCTGGCATGCTGTTGCAACCTATGGGAGAGGACAACCCTTGCAGTGCTCTGAGACTCCATAAGCCCTTGACAGGAGTTAAAAACCACCTCCCTCAAAGACTGTTAAAGTCTTAAAGCCTGAAGAGTATGTCAATGAGTGCAAGGATGCTAAAGCCAAACCGTAGCATGCTCACTCAAAGCGGAGACTTGCTGTCCAAGTGGTGTGATTTTTTTTCTGCGTTGCAAGCACTTAAGGTTTTTATTTGACTGTGTATAGATAAACCATTTTTAGGCTAAAATAACAAGAAAGTTGCAGTTTTGAATTCTCCTATGAGAGAGAAAATTTATTCCAAGATATATCTTTGTGCCACCGTTTAAAAAAAATACTGATACTTTATGATGATAGGTTTTGCTTGATTTTCTACCCGCTCCTCAAGCTAGCAGCTCTTTGAAGTTTAGTCCTGTATTATTCATAGTCTTGACTTCCAAACACCTTCTCTTTTCATATTTTAGGTTCTGCTGATAATTCCTGGCATTTAGAGCAGGAAACACAAAATCACATTCTACTTTTCCAATAACTAGCCCTCTGGCAAAAAAAATCCCACCACATTTCCATTTTTTCAGCTGTGAATGAAATAACCAGCTTTCAGTTAACTATACGCACTGGACTGCATCCCACCAAGCAGCGCTATGGCTACATTAGTACCTCTGTTTACAGGGTAGAAGAAGAACTGACAGCACAATTAATGTGTCTTGCTTTTTGAATCCCTAATAACACAGATACTTCATGCTACTTAATTAATTTCTAGTGAAGAGAGAGGGCCTCAGGACACATCAGAACACTGGTGTTTGATGTTCTCTTTACCCATATTCATTTAAAAGAGATTCACAACAAAACTGGATCCAAAACATTGCTTGTATATTTTTTTTCATCCTTGCTTAATTTTCTTGTAACAAAAATCAGTTAGGTTGTCACCTGTTAGATCCTGGATAATTCAGATTCATAAATAAACTCATCTAGATACGCAGACATCATGGTGGAATCCAGGTAAAAATCTGATTAAACCTAAAAGAGATGCCTGATCAGATAGCAGACCTCATTTAATGCATATATGATTTTGAATTCAGTCTTATGCACTCTTATGAAGCTTGTATATCACTAGTATCACGTTTTCACTATTTAATGACTTCATAAATTAAGATAATAACATAAATTCACATGAAATATGCCAAAATAGCTTCCGACTTTTTTTCTACCTTCCTGCTGCTGCTTCTTTGGTTCATTTTGAAATTACCTCTTGGAACATTACTCAGAATGGAAAGTCTAACACTGTGTAATATCTCTCAAATAAAGTTAAATGAAGCAAAGGGAAATAAGTGATTTTACTGGGCTTGAACTCTTGCTGTGAAAGAGGAAACGCCACTAAAATGTGCTCTGTTTGCATCAAATCAGTATCCTGAAACTCAAAAAAAGGGCAGCTATATATATATATTAGGATCAATACAGGACATCCTGCTTCCACTGTGTTTCCCATTCCTTCTTTTTCTTCCTGGATTTACAAGTGGTGTAAATAAACACTTTGACATGATTCACAGTACATGAAATGAAAAAGGAAAAACACTGTGTGATTACTAAGATCACAGGCATGCACCAAGAGAAATACTAAACTGTAAGCTTATAGATCTTTCTTACCTGACTTTCTTTTTCCCTATTAAATCACCTAGCAAGGGCTCAGTAGTACTAATGTACGGGCCATACACTGGTGACGCTCCCAGTTTCTGGAGTATCTTTGCAACACCTTACTTCATTAGTTTTAGCAGAGCTATTGAAGAGTTACAGCAGTATGAAAGCATCTGAAATCACACACTGGTTTTATTGGTAGTAGGGCTTCTGAGCACTACATAACTATGTAACCATGGTCTAGCTAGGTGTTGTCATGTAGGGTCATAGGCTGGACTTGATGATCTCAGAGGTCCATTCCAGCCTCAACAATTCTGTGATTCTGTGAACTCCATATTTAAGGCCACTTCCTAATGCCAGAGAAATGTAAGCATGGTGTAAAAAGGCATTGGTGTAAATGAGTGGCAGCTTTCATGAACCAAACCTAGAAAAAAAGTAAATGTTACTGTACAGATTTGTACCTACTGAGGTTTTCTTAAATAACCAGTGCATACAGAATCAGAGTTCAAAGCCTTGAGATACGTGTTCATAAAAAGAAGTTATACGTATTTGTTCACATGTATGTGACATACAGTAGTTGAATACACGTGACATTCCTGAGTCAAAATGATGGTGCGCAAACATTGTGGGCATACCCTAACTATTTACACTTGGTCTGTGAGACAATTTGGAGATACAAGGTTTAATTATGACAAGTATGCCAGAATCTGCTCTAATTGAAGTGGTAAAATAAATTCTTTTACTGTCCTGCAGCTGTTGAAAAAAGTTACTGATACGAGCCATTTATCTGAACACTTTCACACTCAAATTCTGCTCAGTGGAAATAATGGCTACTTGGTGGTTTTCGTTTATGTACTTGCGGGAAAAATGCATCTAAAACAATCGTAAGGCAAACATGCACTTGTTCCACTTCTGAGGTCATATTTATGAATCAGATATTTTTGCATTCAATAGTAACATTGACGCAAAGAAAGTTATTTTTAATTAAATAACAATAGTAGTAAGCTAGATATTATTGGTATGTGCCAAATTAGTAATTTTAGTTTTGAGCTGAATTTAAACGAGGCAAAAGGGCCTTGGGTACAAACAGTCAGGAGGCCCTAAAGCATTATTGGCTGTGGTCAGCAGTAAAATGAAGCATGTAGCAGGAGTGCCGTAGCTTCTGGAGGGAGGCTGTAGCTAGACATGTGAACAGTCATGTTTGAAAAATATCACTACCATGCTCTCCTCTAGAGGCAGATCTTTCATCTGGTGTGTCCTCTTTGCCCACTCACAGTTCTCCCAGCTTTTCTCTATGAATGAAGCAAGCGGGACACACATGAGAAGCATCACAAAAACAAACTCAGAGCTGTCACTGAGAGGACAGATAGCTTTTGGCAATAAATTAGAAACCTGTTCAGGTTAAGTTGGAGGCAAGAAGGAAGAAACAACCTCAAAGCAGCAGCAAACAAGGATGAACCAGTCTCAAAAACCACAGTATATCTCACCAAAGACTCACTCATCCCAGGAGAGTTATGCTGCTGATGCCTCATTTACAATGGCAGCTTTCTAGCTTGGTCTAGATTTCACAATATTTTGTTCATCAGCTCAGGTATGAGTCACTAGGCATTGTTCTTCTCGAAGCAGAGCAATACTGAGCCATCAGCCCAGATAACAACACAGTAGTGTTATCCTTATCCTAACAAAAATTAATGGGGCCATCACACGGCAGCAAAGCCCCACATAAAATGGAAAAAAAAAGATCAGACTACTTGTAGTCAGCTTGCCTGTTCGGTTGCCTGGGATATTGCAATAAATTCAAGAGAACTATATTAGCAAGCATCATTGTGGTGCAGGGTTTGTATCCAGGTAAATAAAAGCAAAATCTGAGCACAATTCACTAGATAACATCTATCTATCTATCTATCTATCTATCTATCTATCTATCCATCTATCTATCTGTCTTCTATTTGTGGCTCGTAGAAGATTGTATTTATCTCTGTCACATCAGCAGATAACTTTTCCTCTTCTGTCCCTCACCAGCAGATGAGCATCCTCAGGCAAATGCATTAGGCCAGGAACTCAGCACAGAACTATCATTTTTTGTCATTCAGATAAAGCTGAATCCTAACTGCACTTACAGTAATAACGACCAACCATTATTCCAATAACTAATTCAAAATGATTGATGTATCATGCTAACTGACAGCCATCCTAGAAAACCTATTCTTTGTATGTCATTTTCTCCCCAGAGAAGTAAGAAATAACTGGAGAATAAGTTTCTTTTAATTTCAAAAAGACAGAGAGAGGGGGGAAAGAGAGATCACAAAGCCAAATGCCATTCACCTGGACTTCTCTGAAGATATTCCCACAATTAAAGGAATCAGACTGGGCCAGATAATCCCAGAATATATTCTGTGGATTTTGTCAGATTCCAGTGCCTGGATAGAGCAGAAATAAGCAGTAAAGGAAAGGGAATCCCTGAGACTCTTATCTGAAGACAGAGAGGGAATGTAATTAACTGTCTTTCGTAAGTGCAGCTTCTTTTCCACCGTTTACTCTTCAAAGTATTGGGACAAATTTCTTGTCAGTGAGAGAGGTTTTATTAAGTAATAGTAAGTGCTAGAAAAAGTACTAAAAAGTGAAGTGCTGTAAATCCAGATATCAGTTTATTTCTTGGTAGACTTTTCTTTGCAATTGTATCTTAAACAACTCAAGTGGTAGAATTTTCATCTTCTCTATTTTTTTTTTATTTTTTTTTTTAGGAATAGAAGTTCCCATTATATATCTCACTGGTCTGTATTTAGTCTGTTGTGAGCAGTATCATCATAGCGTTACTCAGGTCACTGCACTGACAAAGCCTTGTAACATGTACAACATGTTCAACCTGTGTGGAAGGAGCCGCCAGATGTAAGGGACCACCAGGCAGGACATCTTTCCTTGCCAAATCACACACTTGGAGGCTTTACATCCTCCACGGATACAAGGGAAGCACTTCACAGCTAGGCCTGGCACTTATGGAAAGAGCAGCAGCATTGCAGTGGAATAGGCCTACATTATTAGAGGGGTCCAGGCTTTATCTTCCACAGTTTCAATCCAGTATGTCAAGACAGACTGAAATAATCCATTCTCCTTACGGCTCAACATCTCCTCTACAGAAGGGGGAATCCAGCTTTTGCTATGCAGTGAGGTATTGACACACATCAGCAACAGCTGTCACTGAGGCCAAGCTGACTGTATCAGTTGAAACTACCACTGGGAAAAAAAAAAACACCAGAAAAACCCCCAACACTATAGAAGCTTTCAAGTGCAAGCACTAGTATGCTGACTAACAATACCTCGTGTTGAGTCAAGTCGAGTCTCTTACCTGACTCCTTCATTGAGGTTGTAAAGTTCATGGTCTGGGAGACCCTTACGCTGGAACACCGCTATTACTCCATTGTGGATACTGAAAGAGGACATGAGCAGTCATTAGAAGCTGATCACGTTTTAGAAGGGTATCATTTCCATGATAAGCCTGACATTTCTGCCTAGGCAGTGCAGGACATTTTCAAAAGTCATAGATGTCTTCTGGTAGCCCATCCCAGATGCATTAAAGGGAATTATTGCCTGGAAAACAGACAACATCTTTGTTCTTTTTGATTTGTTCCAACTCAGTAACTTCAACACTTGCACACCTGAAGCCAGCAATTTCAGAAAATCTAGGCTTATATATTTGAGGTACTGTAAATATAATAAGTATAACTTTAAATATATACATATATTAAGCATATTTGAAGTATTTTAAAGTATATTTTTGTCTCTATGGCTCGCTGTAGAGAAAATTAGCAGCTTCACTATGAGATTGGTGATGATATTCCCAGCATATATTTATCTGAGCTATTTCTTTATCAACAAATCATCATTTATCCAGGCTGGACACTATACCTGAAGTTCAATCCACAAATATAGCATCCTTTTACTAGAATGTAATCTCAAGAATGGCTAGTTCTTTAAGAAAAACCCAAAAGAAACACTGGACAATTATGAATTTTGAGTCAATTTAACCAATCTCTCATTCATTTTCAAAAAGGAAGCAGCAGAAAAGGGGCACTTGCTCATATCTCCAATATTTATGTTCTTGCTTCAGCTAAAAACCAAGGCTGCACAGAAAGATCAACATTTCTAGAGTTTCTATGGTGGACAGTGAGAGAGACAGCGATATGCTCAGCACAGGCCAACCATCTGTCCTACAAAAACGCTCCCTTTTCATTTTCAATGCCACTTGTCACTGTTCTGCAAGCAGATGTTGCTCAGAGGTGGCGACTTTCTGTGGCAGTCAGATGCAACTGAAGACAGGATTCAGACCACAAAATCCTCAAGCTCAACAGAAAGTCACACACCCAATCCTGTCTGTCCCTGGGGCATACAGCCACCAGCCCCAGAAATTCCAGGATGCCAAAAGCCAAAATCCTGTCAAATATTGCAGATACTTAGCAATCCATATCCTTAGAAGGGATGCTTAATGGTCCCATAAACTTAACAAGAGTGCACTTCAAAGGGTTACTAAAATGAGTATGTGCTTCAAGATGAAGCTCTGAAATACTCCTGAAATGCACCTCACACAATTAGTGTGATGACACATCAGTCTAAATCACTGAGCTTAGTTCTGAGGACAAAGGTAAAGAAATGCCAGTGAAAGGTGAGACCAAACCTGTTTCAGTATTAGCAGACGGGAGTAGAAGTCTCCTTCCCCAACCAAGTGCCACCTCTTATAGCCTCATGCTTTCGACTCCAGAGGGAAAGAAGACTCACGCAGTCCATACACCTGCCAGCTCATCCCCACTTCTCCGCTCTTGGAACCGCTTAGCAACTTTTACCACATTTAACTATGGAGTGCAAGTGCCCAAAACATTAAGGTCTTTTAGGTTTCAGCTGGGATAGAAGAAGCACCTTTTAGTGACCAAGAAAATACTCCATCATGAGCTCAGCCTTTCCTTGATGTGCACACAGATGCTCTAGCTTCCCGAAGCTAACACACAAGAACCCACCCTTTATCTGCTCCACTGCTCATACTACTGCTACTTGATTTCTAGTATGTCTGTTTTTACTGAAATGACCATTCCCACTGCTAGCAGTGACTGCAAGTTATTTCATTTCTGTCTGATTCAGTTACCCCATGTGTAAAATAAAGATGATGACACTGAGCACTAAAGGGTATTTTAAGATATCTTTATGAAAATCATAACAAAAGGAAAGAGTGTGATTATCAATAGTAGTGTTACATGACATCATTGTCACTGTTTTTCTCTTCTTCCCTCACAATCCTACTAACCGCAAAAAGAAAATACAGATTTGGGCATGTGATTACAAAAATGACACCTTAAGGCATATTACAAAAAACACAGGGCAGAAGTCTCCCTGCTCTGTACCATCTCCCTGGGTGCCTCTCATTCTGCATGCCACCTCTCAGCCTGTACACAGCAGGAGCAAAGAACAGAAACAATCAGCCTCAGCGACGCTCAAGAGATGTATTAGGACATTAAACTTTTCCAGGTCTACAGTAAAACAATCCTTTTTTCGTGCTTGCTGGGACCAGAGGACTGAGCTGGAAGGTAAACTTGACACTATTTACTGATTCAAAATGCAGGCACATGACAAAGCTGAACAGAAGAGAGGCATTGGTTAAGAAAAGCTCAGCTACATTCATCTGTGCAAAAAGGAAATTAAAAGTGGCAGGTGAAGTATATGACCCGCTGTGGAGAAATGCACAAGCAGATAAAAATAGGAACAATTATCCTCTTCTCTCCTTTGCTCCTTTGACAACATTTCCAAGGCACTAAGCACTTCCCCCACCATGGTGGTCCCTCTTTCTCCCCCTACACCCACAGGAACAGACATGCACTCATAATCTAACTCATCTTATTTTGGCTGTCTCAGACAGACACACTCAAATTACGATTACTTGAAAATTGGCAGCTAAATGTCTCTGATATACAATGAAGTGACTTGGGTATTTTAATATTATGAGTAATATGTGAAGTACGATTAATGTAGTGAATAAAACAAGCGGTCTTTACATGCTCTTCTGATTAGTAAATGAACTTTGCAATGTTCCCTGCCAGCCTTCTGCAGAGAAGAATGACTAAATACCTCTCCTAAAAGCCACCGTGCTCTCTCGCCTTCTCTCTGGCACTCCTTTCTAAAGGAGGAGGAGGTTTTCTCTTTCCAGCTTAACAGGTTCATTATTATTCCTCAAAAAAATAAGAAAGAGTAAGCTTCTTTAACAAGAACTAAGAGGGAAAGATTGTGAGTACTAAGTTATTGCCTGTGTAGTAGAACTGCCCTTACGTAAAACATAATAGCGATGAACTTTTAACCTCTCTGGGATCTCCCTTGTAGTGAGGGACAACTGCCTTGTCTGGAAAAGAAGTCATGGCCCTGCCACATTGACCAACTGCCTTTCCATCCCTTCGCAGACAGCAGTGCTTACATACCGGGTACGGGCAATGAAGTGCCAGGCTGCAGGTGACATGGAAATATACCATAATCTGGCCTTCCACACTTGCTCAAGAGGCAAAAAAGAGGAGTCAGAATAACTGGGATGATACTGGCATAAATCAGTGTTAGGATAATAAAAAAGCTGGCTTAAATCTTCTTAGTCATCTTAAAATAATGAAAAAACCAAACCCAACCCTTGCTTAAATCAACGTAACGCTATGGTTTCTAAAATAAGTGACTCTTTAAAAGGGTTTACTCAGAATGGTACAACCTTTCGGCGTAAGGAAAACCCAAGCTGCTGGTTACACGCATAAATCCTGCAAGATGCTTGAGGTGGGTGGATCACCTTTACCTGTGCCTGTGACCAGCTGCCACTGAGGCTTAAGTCAATAATGTATGTAATTAAACTTACATTTTAATAGTTAACCTGAACTGAAAAAGCCTTGTAAACTCCCTCCTGTAACTCTTTCACAACACAAAAGTTAATAATGGATGCACTCATGCACTGATACTAATATGAAGGCCCTTCCCGTAGTTGCTGTATGTGTAAATGTGCTCAAGAACACAGCACCACAGAGGAGACAGAAAAGAGCCCAAACAAGCCCCCAAAAAAGGTCAGCTCCTGAATTGCTCATGCTCAGTACTGAGTACGGTTCCTGTCTCCAATCAATGTCAGACCTCACACTTTATGACCAGGGTTATAAATGCTTCTGGTTTGCTGTGTTGTACCAAAGGATGCATTTTGCACAGAAGTGCAGATGTAACCTCCTGTTCCTGCAGCGCTGCACTTCTCCTGATTAAGAAAACAAACAATCTCCAATGCTCCCCCACCAATATCTTTCACTGGAGCAAGGGGGACCTGGAAGTTCTGCGCACCTGAGCGGTGCACCTTTGAAAAAAGCTACAGCTACGATTATGGCATTTTTTGACAGCACAATGCCCATTTATTAGCCAGCTCCTCAACTGGTATTAATCAGGGTAAATTGCTGTAGCAGTATTATTTTACCTGAGTCCATGCACTAAGAGAGATTGTGTAGGCACCTTTCCATAAAAATGTATCCCATGGATCACTCTTGGTCTAAAGACTATAGCTAGAAGAAGTCATTTTTTGAGAGACCAGCAGTGGGGCAGAAAGAAGCCTGGGAGGACTTCCCATGGGTCAGTGGCTGGACAAGAAAGCGAGAAGCGTGGCTAGAGCAGACTGACTGTAGGAGGGAAAATCAGGATCAGAAAACTGCAGAGATTAGGTATTTTGGGGGACTTTGCCTTTAGAACGAAGATAAAATGTCATATGGCTCCAGAAATGTACTGGACATATCTATCCTGCAAGGGCCACAGACAGGTAACTACCTACAACCAAGGTGGCACTCACAGAGACAAAAATCAAACCAGCAGCCTAAGAATCTTTGAAGAGGCTATTCATTCCAAGTTTACCCGATCCTCCAGAGGAGGTGGCGGCTCCAGGACTCGCTACTCAGTTGCCCAAAACATGGGGAATGGCAGCTCCAGCACCTGCAGCACAGACCTTCCCCACTGTTTGCTTCAGCACGGAATCTGGAAGGTGTAAATCCCCAGAGTACAAAGCTGCATGTTCACTGATGGCACTCTCAATCAGTCTAAAATCAAGAGTGACCAGATGGGGAAGGTGGCGTTTATTATTCTGATTTTTGCATAATAAAGCTATTGCCTATGTAGTGCAATACCACCAATCCTGAGTTGCTAGTTATCCACTCAAGATACCACAGTGAGTGGGAGGTTGATTCCCTCCAGCACTAAAGTACCACCAACTCCTGTTCTTTCACTGACATTTTTAAAGAAGCCAAGAAGGAAAAACTATTGTGAGTAAACCACTATTTTCTGCCAGGTCAGAATCAGTTTGTCCATGGAGTTGAGGAACAACTGCAAAGTTAGGCTCATGAATCTGTCTGAATCCTGACCCTCTGTATGCTTTGGCTGTGGCCATAAACCTTCCAGCTTAGCATTTCCTGACAAAAAATGTGGAGCAGCCCCTGTACTCATTCGTGCACATCACACAGATAATTTAGGTTTTCTAAAGCAGTCACTATCTTCATATGCAAACAGCATGGGTGAAAATATCATGGTGTTTTTTTTTTACTGTTTGCAAATTGTCTCCTTTCCACAGCTTCAGGTGAAGTCCATGAGCAAAAACAATGTTGTGTGAATAATCACACCCTGCGAGTGAGTACTGGGTCGTTAAAGGCAACATTTTCAAAAGGGACTAAGTGACTTAGGGCTCATTTCCTCTAGACAGTTATGGGAATAGCTAATTAACAATAATTAACCTGACATACTTGCATCAAACTCTCCTTGACGACACACTCGCTCCAGAATATAACCTCATTTTTCTGTATTAGCTTAATCCAATTGGAAAAAGCCCATTTTCAACACAGCTTCAGTCCAGCTGCAACTCCACAGGCTTTCCAGGAGGCCCTGACCCATTGAAAATAAGCTTGCAGTGGCTCGTTCACTTCAGTTTCTGAAATTTCTACCCAAGGTAAAGCAATTTGCAAAGAGGGATAGGCTGCAATTATGCGCTGGATCACACAAGTGAAAATAAGCTGGTCTGCAAAACTCCATCTTCAAAGAGTTTGAGAGGCATTAATTGACTAACTTCACAAACTATAAATACTGCTCTTACATATGAAGAAGTTGAGACAGACAGGTTAAGGGACTTCCCTGAGGTGTTACTAAGAGTTAATATCTCTACAGAGTGTAGGTCTAACGAAATTTTGGCTTCCAATTACACTTGCATTCAAGAAAGTATAAATATGTCTGGAGGGCTATGGGGAGCAGCAGTTCTTCACCACCACCACTTTCTATTACTGTAGTCGAGGCTGGCACATGCTCCATGGTGCAGTGGTGGTTTGACCAGCTGGGAAGTCCCCTTCACCACCCTGCCCCTCCTCCCCAACTCACACCTTGGCTCTGTCTGCCCCCCATCCAGACACATGTCCAAATGCTCCGAAGAGGGCTCTAAATTAAAGGTCAGGAAAAAAGTGATCCTCAGACAGGCAAAAGTATTTAAAAATCTTTCTAAATAAACACTAAATACTGGAAAAAAGAAAATTTCTGAGTAGAAGTAATATATAAACATGAGGGTCTGGAACGTTTTCTATGCTAGAAAAGCCTCCCTGCGATCTGAAAAAACATCCATTTTTAATCAGAAGATGAAAAATGGTTCCCATGACTGTAAAAATCACTTTACAGCAAGTTATTGTGCTTATTACAAGCCTGTAAAAATTAGCCCAAATTGTAAAACTCTTTCTGATTCCATATGTCGCCTTGGATTACTGCTGATCTCAATACTGTCACAGGCATCTCATCTGTGTTCTCTTTCCCTCTTCATTGCCATCTCCTACTCGTTCATGTTTCCGTGAATTTTCCCCATTTTCTTACACCAAAGAGGATCTAAGTGCCTTTGACTAGAGGCTTTCCCACAGAATATCTCAGATGGTATTAGCTCCTGATTAGGCAGTCTGTGCTAGCTCAGTCAGAATGAAAAACTTGCGATGGATTTTATTTGCCCTGAGAGGGGGCCCTCCAGCTTGCAAGCTCCAGATTAAAACCCCTGGGTTTCTCAGTCCAATTGGTTTAGTCAGCATTCAGCTCTCATTTTTTGCCTGAAGCAGAAAGTGGGGGGGGAGAGAAAAGGAATTGAAGACAATGCTAGTGAAAAAATCAAAGCTATTTTAATCCAATGCAAATTCTGTGAGCTGTAATGAAACCGTATTGTTCCACTATGTTGCTGTTGGTTGCTAGTTAACGTGCACTGCTGGTGTGTTGCTGTACAGATCTTTTGGGGTTCATGGGAAAGCAAGCTCAGAAAAAGCCATGATATGAGGTCTAATTTGCATAGTAGCAGACAGCAGATCAGCACCGATTCCCCTTTCATCTCACCGAGTCAAGAAGTTTTACAGCACTTGAGTTTGGAGGTGAAGGAAAGTTATCAGGGAGGAACAGACCTTCCTTGCTAGCACTGTGCTATGTGGCCCCTGTATGCCGGACCTTGCGATTAGGCTCCTGCAGTTTGCCCTCCCTTGGTTTCAGAAAGCAACAGGCATCCTCTGGTACAAACAGTCTGAGTGCTGAGACCGGTCTGAACAGAGAGGCAGAGTGGAGGTGGTGGAGCGGATATCGCTGGGCAGTCAGACTGAGGCCAGATACAAGCCAATTGCAGAAGGGGAGCCACACATTCTCCTTAGAAAAAGCCTGTGGTGACAAAGCTGCTGCCTTGCAGAAGACCCCACCAGCAAAACTCTGGCATGGCAGTGTTTCAGCACAGTCCCCGGCAGGGCCAATATCCTCGCTCCACCTCAAAGGGCTGACTTTCAGCGCAGGATCGGCAGTCTCGTGTGGGGCAGGGCCTGCCATGGGGTTGTGCTTTACCTCTCCTCACATCAGTTTTGATTAACTCAGTTTAAAGCCTCTTTCAAAAGCAGATAGATGCATGCCACACCCAGGCACAGCTGCTAACGTTAGGCAAGAAACCAAGCAGACATTTAAATATAGAACTGCCAGGCTTGGTGAGAGGGAAGAGCTCTGCTGGTGCATCTCAACTTCCTTGATCAGCAAGCTCTTACGCTCAAGATTGCGCAGAGTGAAACAGCACAGGCAATCTTCTCTTTTGGAAGAACAAATATTCCCATAAACCAAAGTATAGCATGCTAATCCTCTGTTGGAGTGGTTTAATTTTGTAGGGGAAAAATAAAAAACCTTCCACAGTCCGAGATTTTCAAAAACCACCTGAGATTTCTGGTGAGTCAAAGTTTAGACGCCCAGTTTGCAACACCTATGTTAGAGTCTCTCCAGGAGAGCTGAACACCAGCTCCCTCAAGATCAGCCCCTGTTACACATGCCAAGATGGGCACACACTGGTGATAAGCAGAAGATACAGTGGATAACTTCTCATATACAACTAATCCATCATTTAAGCCCTGGCTTTCCGGAGGATAAGCTTCAGTTTTACAGAGTTTCTTAAAGCTAAGAGAGGATACAAGCCTTTTTATGCTTTAAAGAAGAAATTACCCTCACTCTCTCTTCCACTCAGGAGAAAGTCTTGCACTATTAAATAAGAAATAAAGAGCCTTCCCTTTGCCCTTGTAGTGCAACTGGCTTGTAATCTGCAGTACTTGCAATTGCTTTAGGCAGCTCTTAGCACAGGCAGGCAATGCCCACTTGACTCGTCACCTCAAGTAGCACCAGCCTGCTATCGCACAACAGCAGCCCTGCCAGCGCTCCCAAGGCATTTCAGAGGAACATGCCACCAAATGGCAGGGACAGCCCAGCGACCCCTGCACAGGGAAAAGGCAGCCCGTGGCAGGAAAGCACTGCTAGGCTTGAGTTCACACAAAGCAGTGATAGGATGACTTGTGGACACCTATTCCAGGAACAGATGATGGGACAGTTATCTAATTGTTTGGATGAAACATGCAGAAGCTTGCTGACTGGCAACTACTTCTGGCCAGAGCTATGTCTCTCCTGTCTGAATTAAAAATAACAAACTCTTACTCCAGCTCACTTAGGAAAACCCTCTGGTTTGAATATCAGCAGCCCCTAGCCTGGAGTTTTCCCAGTCCCAGCAAGCCTAGTGACTGACCTGTTCATTCTCATCCACCTCCACAGCTCTGTCCCCACAAGAAAGACCTGGAAAAGCTAGTCCCTGCCAACAAAAACTGTCAGCACACCAGCACAAAAAGGCTTTGGGGATGGTATTGTGTCATCTTGGTTCACACCAAGGAGTATCTTACTCTCTGCTGCTTCCCATGGGGCCACTGGCCAAGTGAATTCCCAATTGGCATGAGCCAAGGTGGCCCAATCTAGTCTTTAATTGTCACCAACATACAGATTTTGGGTGCAACTGCAGGTCATATAAATAGTACGATATTTAAGCAGAAACTCAGTCTCTTTTGTGACTGGTACAGTTTCAATGGTTGGTCTGCTGCTGTCATTCAATAACTAATCCATAATGCAGATGTGAAACCACAAATTGAGTGGTGAGAGGGACAGATGTGATATCTTATAACTTTTTTTTTTCCTTAAAACTGAAATACCTTTAACAAATGTGTCTGTAGTCCACTGATATTTTTCTTTCTACAGCTGTACTGCCATACAATTGTAAAACATTACAAATGATGCTTTCCAAGCTGTGACCCAAGAGATGACATTTCATTTTCAAAAAGGACATAAGAATATAATTCCCAATGACTTAGACTCATCTTTAAGAGCATCACCAAACCAGTCATTAAGATGCTTTCTAAATATCTGTACTAAGTGACACATTCACTACAAAATGTTCGCAAGGGTTTTGTTGTCAGATAGTAATAAACTTAGAATGTATAAACACAATAAAGCAAAAAATCAGGGCTTATTTTTCCCTGTCCAAAGTGCATATACTTGCGTGCATACAGACACACACAGACACATTTGTACTAATGTGAGTAAATTGAGTAGATTTTATCATATCTGTATCAACAACCAGTAAGATATAATGTAAGTAAATTGAGTAGATTTTGACATATCTGTATCAACAATCAGCAATATATATATAATTATGCAGATAAAAAATTATTTTATAGTTGTGTATATGTAATTTTAAAAAAAACTAAAATAACCAACTTTCAATGAGAATATCTAGATAGACAGAAAGACATTTGTAGCTGGATTCTGTGAAATAAATCCTTGTCTGTCACAAAGAAGAGCAAGCTGAGCCATCTGCAGGAAAGGCTCTTTGCTCTCAGCCTTCAGAGAAAGGTTAACAGCAATGGGGAAAAAAGCCGCTCCCGTCTTTTACTCGAACACGAACTCAGGTACGTGTAACATGCTAACGCAGAAGCCCGGTGTACTGTAACCTTGCTGAGCTGGGAGCGAGGCAGTCGAGCCTGCAAGCTGACGGAGCGGCCGCTTGCACGTTAACCACGGCCATGGGAACGCGGACAGGCGGCAGGGGAGTGGGCGCATCGTGCCAGACCTTACCTGTTCCAGGTAGCGTTGGAGCAGGCCCGTCGCTGCTGGGTCCCCCGCTCATCCAAGGCTGCCTGCTCTCTCTTGCCCAGATCACTGAGGCTGGGCGAACTCATGAACTTCAACCTGCGAAGAGTCCTCATGGTCAAATGTGTGTTTGCGTGTGGCAGCTACAGATACACCATCCTGTTTATACACACACACACGCAGCTGGAGCAGCAGCAGCGGCAGCAGCAGCAGCAATGCGAGCACTTCCCTCCGTTTTGCTGTTCAAAAAAGAAACTTAAAAAAAAAAGAAGAGAGAACCAGTCTCTACGGAGCACACCTCTGCCAGCAAGAAAACAAACCTTTAATCAGATCAACTCTGACGTCATCAACTGTGGTTAATAATTTGTCCAGTCCTTTCAAAAAATAAAAGTCAAACTTCTTGGCTGCTGCTGCAGCACTTTGAAGGGGCCCCTCGCAACGGCAGCCACCCCAAGTGTGCGGGCTTCCCCTCCCCCTGTCCCCAGGCACCACGACCCGGGAATGTCGCTCAGTGCCGCGGCGGTGGCGTGCTCCACCTGTCGTGGGAACTGTGACTCCTCCAGCGGCTTGGGGTAGTCTGCTAGCATTTCTCAACCTCTCCCTCTCTCTCTCTGCCCTCACAAATGGAAATGAAACTGGAGGGCAACGGACAGGAAAAAAAAACAACCCCAAACCAAGCAACCAATACTGACGCACTGAGACTTTATTGGAAAGTTTCATAACTGCCTGTGCCCTGCCACGTTACAACACTGCACGCTCGCGCTCTCGCTCCCTCGCTCATACATATACATACACATACATACGCTCCCGCACTCCTTCTCTCTCGTACGCACAACACACAGCCCTGGGAGGCTGCTTTGGCGGAAAGTGCCACATAAGCCACAAGACAGAAAGTATTGGCAAGCAACATAACTGCAGAATGAAAAGTGCCAGTTTGGGTTTTAGCATTTTGAGGAATTTTTGGTGATGTACAGAAGAGCCAGATGCTTTGTCTTGCTCTGCCTTTTAAAAAAAAAAAAAAATCAAGATAACAGCTGCACAACTTGGGGCATACTTAGTTTCTAAAAAAGCCCCAGGTGCCTTATCTTCAAAGGAAAAATCTTTTTCTCTCTGACTGCAGTGCCTGAGCTAAGGATATGCTGCTACAAGACTCCAGCCCATGCTTAGCTCGCTGTCATTCACTTGCGGTTCTGTTTTAAATTCGGGAGTGCCTGGCTCATCTGCTGGGAAGTAATGTAACAAACCAGCAACTAGCTTTCTCAGAAAAGATACTGTTTGCAGTAAACTAACAGAGCATAAGAACTGCTCTTCTGTTGCCACGGCATTGGTCTGCAAATAGTCTGGTAAAAGCTACAGGGGCTCCTTGCTGAGTAACCTTCCACTCACTGCAAGGGGGCTGCAATATAGAACTTATCCTTTCTTTTTTTCTCCACTTTCTACTTACTCTTTTCATCTATAATAACCTATTGTCTAGATTCAGGCTATAATTGGATTTCTTTGTGCCCAAATAATATGACAAAGCTTACATTACAGGAGAATTGAACTTCTCACTATGAGAAGATCTGCCCTATATGCATCATTTACTGACAGATTTTAGTAGGAACTGATTTCTCCCACTGCTCACCCAAACTCAGCTAAGCTTATGCATATAAATATTTACTTCCAAAATTTATATTTGCTATTACCTCTGTGGGAAGCAGTTGCAGAGCTACCTAGGGAAATAAATCCATTTTTACCTTATGTTAATATTAGCAGAAGTAGTTTCATCCAGCTTCTTGGATTAGCATTATATCAATTGTCCTTCCCACACTAAAATCCTCAAACATACAAACGAGCATCACAGTAGATGGCACGTAACGTTTCACTTTGGAAGGGACCTGCAGCTCCACATCTAACCTATATACAAAGACATCCCTATCCCCGGTCTCTTCCAGATGTTTAAATCCTTCAAACAAACGAACAACAATCCACTATACACAGAACAGCAAAAGGAAAACAAACACAATATATGGCTGTATTCTAAGGAATGAGACGACTTCTACAGCATACAAATCAGTGACCAAAAATAGATGCAGCAGAACACTGCTTTGTTCAAAACGGACGAAGGGCACTCCATTTCTGTGGATAATACAGCCCAGGAGAGCAGAGACACAACTTGGTTCTGAGCTTCTGCCGAGGACTCAGATAAACGTGTGTCCACCCTGTTAAGTGCAACAACTAGTTAGATAAACCTATAGCAATATAATTCCACCTAATTTCATTTTCCACCTAGTTCAGTTGCTTTTCTGCTTCTCGCTGTGAATTTGATAGGCCTTGCAAAATGCTATTATACTGGATTAAACCCTTGGAATTTTTAACTCTTTGATCCCTCGGCAGCACTGGAGACTTTATAAACTGTACCCTGATGACGTCAGTATGTCAGCAGCCACATAATAATGTTTCATCTGCTTTTTTCCCTAGAATTTTCAGCTAGCTAATTGACTAGACCCAAGGAGCTACTGTGTCAGCCTTGGATACGCCAGACAATGCTGCAAAAAAGCAGTACTTTGCTTCCTCATATAATGACGAATCTCAAGAGAACAGTAAAAAAAAAAAGGACCTCTTGCCGTCTGTATGCTGAAATATTGCACCTATAGAAGTCAGACTATTTTTATGCCACCCAATCAATCTCAGTAACCAGAACTAGATTGAGTTGACACATGCACAAAACACACAGGAGAGACAGCATACCAGTTTCCTGAAAAATTTCAGATTGAGCTAACAGGCTTTCTCGACACTTCTTGCTCCTTCCTTTGATTCCAACTGATCAAATGTTGATTTATGATAAAAGAAATGATTTTCAACAAGGGTTACCTCCACACATAATTACGGAGCAATACTTCACATTTACATTGTGCTGTGCATCCATGGACATCCCTGATTGACTTCACGGCATTCATTAATTCAGCCTGAGCAGCTCTTGGGTACAAAGATAATAGAACTTCAGTGTTACGAGTGAAAAACAGAAAGGTGATGTGACTTGCCCAGGCCACCCCGTGAGTAGGTGGCAGAGATGTGAAGATATCCCAGGACTCCTACCTCCCATTCCAGCACACTACTGAGGGGACTAGGTAGTCAGGGTCTCCTTAGGCCCAGGTGGCCTGAGGGCGATGCAGAAGACAGAGCTCCCCACCAGGGCTTGCGATGCGGCCGTTCCTCTGTAGCCACTTGTGAAAAGAGTTGGCGCAATACAGCACTGCTTCGAGATCAAGAGGCTAAGCGGCAGAGATTGCTCACTGTTGGTCATGGAGAGGGATAAAAGCACTGACCAGACTAACTGGGAGGGAGGGGAGGACAGAGGATTGGCAGGGGCCCTCCCGTAGGCTCAATAACGAGCACTACAAGCTTCTTAAATAGAACAACCACGCTCAGCACATTTACAGAGCTGAGACTGTAAAGTACTGTTACATTAATTCATTTAATCTCAGCGTGCCATACACGGTGCTAATACTACTATTTCACTCACATGAAATCTGCAGCTCAAAGGTTAAGTGATTTAATGAAAGCCACACTACCACCACAGTGTGGAAGGCACATCCAGCCCTAGGTCCTGCTCCCTCCCTTTCCCTCCAATATCTCTCCTCATAAAAACAGTCCTGTCTCTACTAGAAACCGTTCTTTCATCTGTGGGGCCCACATCCTGTGGGTGACTGCACGGCAAGCCCCGGACGTGCCACAGCGCAGGAGACGTAGGGGAATTCTGCTCATCTAGACTTACTTGCTATCTTGAGGCCTAAAGCAATGCACAGGTATATAGGCTGACAGCCCAAGAGGATTTATGCTATTATTACAAGACAGCATTAGCATACAGATCCAGGACCTCATAGCAAACACGACTTTAAAAATAATTACCAAGGGGAGCTCTATAGTTACCTCCTGGTATGTCTGTAATGCCTGCAATGTTCTTGCTGGGAGCTGTGGTTTAAAGACTGCATTGCTGCCCCTAGCAAAAGTTAAAAAAAATCCAGGCAGACCTCCCCAAGCATATGCTTGGCTTCAAAATAATGAGATTTGCTAAAAAAAGAAAAAAAACACCCTACATTTTATTTACATAATGGAATGTTAACTTTTACAGTACCATCATAATTGTCTTCTTACAAGTTTCTTTTAACCGTGATGAGTGTGGAAAGGAAGCGAAAAGTAATGCTCACAAACAAGAACATTAAGAAATTAACAATATATGAAATGCATAATAAAGCTGCCAGTGCTGTGACTCCTATGGGACAACATGTCTTCAGCTACACCATTCTGCTACTGCAATGACAGGTTAACACCGCAGTGATATTGGTGCCAGTGGGAGGATATAATCAGCGAGAGAATTTGCTATCTCAGCTTTACTCACTGGAACTTTGCCATGTAAAAAAAACCTCAGGAAATAAAAATTTTAATTGAAAAAAAATCAAAAAATAAATAAATAAAAAGGCTGCTACTTTAGCTCCCCACCTCCTTTGAAGAAGAGAACAGAAATTCCTATGGAAATCCTGAATGGTGCACACTCTGGAAGTGAAGAACAAATAGGTAGAGCGTATCTATGGCAGAAAGGAGTTATAAACCTCCCTAGAGAAATGTACTATAGTTTTTCATAAACCACACCACAAAACTTAGGGCATGCCTCAACACATGCCAAAGCTCAGGAATTAGTCTTCTGAAAAAACACTCTTCTTAAAGGCACAGCATGTTCTGCTGCATGCACCAGCAGAGGAGAGGCAAGGTGGAAAGGAAGAAGGGGATGCAACCATCAGGAAAAAAATAAGAAGAGTGAAGGGGGAAATGAAGTTGTAAACCTTTTGACTCATCAATTCTTTTACTACAATGTCCACATAAAGTTCCTTTATCATCAGAAAACAAAGAATAAAGAAAACAAATAAAGTATGAAGCCAAACAGGCATTATTTATGCCCTTCCCCCTCCATCCCACTGACTCTCTGCAACCCTTGGAGATATCCATGCTCTCAAGGACAGTTGCTGCTTGTTGTTTATTGAGGCTGGTCACAGGGCAGCCTTGGTTTCACTAGTGCTTTGCTTTATTTCTGCCCTCAGCGCAGCCAAGCACTGATTTATAGGAGGGGACTTGAGCTTACTGGGCCGTATCCCTAACCTGTGAAACACCTCCTGTGTACTCCTGTACTTCTGCATCCTGTGACAACTCATGCCCACATGACCACAGTTGCCTCGATTTACACAGAGATGGACTTTCTGCTCCTACTGTGCATAGGACTCATACATGGGGTTCTTTTTTTATGTTGTGAAAAAAGAAGAAATGCTCAAGACAGTATCTCCTCCCTAAGCAAGATGATACCTAAGAAGAGTTCTTGGACTATCACTTTAAAGGGATATTCTGCCCCCCTCGCCATTTCTGCAGTGACACCTGAAAGCACCATTCATCCTACAAAGCTTCAGACCCAAGCCACAGGCCACCACAGCTGCTGCAGTTCCACTGCCTGCCTTAAGATACAGTTGTCGTGTTTGGTGCAATCCAGTGTAATCACTGCAGCCTGTGGAAGACCAGGACCAATTTCCTGGACCCTCCCTTCCCAGTTTTGCTCAGTGTGAGGCAGAGAAGCATGAATGTGTCTAAGAGACTTTCTCAGCCAAAAGAGAAACCTGCATCTAGGCAAAGGACCATCCGGACTGCAGCAACCATCCATGTCTAGTTTCTTTTCACAGTTTTCTGCTGGATGACATTTCCTATCTGTTCACCGACTGTTTGAGCTCCTCAGTCTCCCTGCCTTGCTCCCTTCCTGCTTCTCTGCCACCCTTTGTTCTCGTGTTCCCTCTTCCTTTTTTTGTCTTTCTCAGTTAGCTAATATTTCCTCAGGCAAAGTTTTTAAACATAAAGGAAATCAAAAGGAAAATGATAAAGGACACTCGAACGTTGGTACTAACATGGTGTTTTCAAACCACTCTTCAGTTGTCTTTATGGGAATCAAGTCTTTGTCTTGCTTCTTTGGATTGTGTGCTCTTCTTTACCCTTTTCATCTGGTATTTGTACTCCATCCAGAAAAACAGGGCCCTGAGTTCAGAATATATCCCCAATCATCAGCCTTATCTAATACAGGTCATGAATCTAGGAATATCTATAGTTAAACCTTTGCTCAAAGCACCCATGAAATCCCATCCCCTTTGCCAGAAGTTTTTGGTTTATTGAGCCTAACAATATATGCAGTTCTTAAAATACAGCAGAGAGCTAAATCTTTTATTCCTTGTTCTTCAGGAGATAGGTATTAGGAGCTAAGTAGGATAGGAATAGGCCTGCTACAGCTCCATCCAAAATACTAAGCTTTCCATCAAAAGGTAATTCCTCTAGCTGGTAGTATCATTCCTCATTGTCTCTTTAAAGATTCTGGGAATTAAAGATAGTGCGGTGATCTGAATGAGCACAATAGTTATGTCAGAGGAGGTAAGGATCAATGATTTGGATTACAGGATCTGCAGCGTTATGACCTCTTCTAGTCACATCATCTCTAGGGAAGGAGGTGGGTTTCCAAGTATCAGACATGCCTGTTCCAGATTTTACTGTCGCCCGTTCACCGAATTCACAACATATTGCAACCACCATATGCTCCAAGGCAGGGCCACAACTTTGCTGTTAAATGGAAGTCAAAGCTATTAATTGTGATATAGAAAGTAAAGCCACAACTTTGCTGTTAAATGGAAGTCAAAGCTATTAATTGTGATATAGAAAGTAAAGTCTCAAGAGTTCTGATCAATAAACAAACTAAATGTTTAAAATACTTTGTGCTCTTATTACAAGATCATGAGACAGTGGAAAATTAATCTTACAAAGTAACTGAGCTCATAAAGCATATGATTTTTTTTTCCTTCCTGAGCTCTGTGAATTCTTTCCTAAATTGCCTATCTTGCATAATTTTAATTGGATCCCAGAACACCATGACCTTGATAGAGCAGCTACAGTATCTCAGTGCTGTCTTCTACAGTTATATATGGTACAGCGCCTTCCAAACCTGTGAACCCTGCGAGATCAGAACTGTGTGCTCCGCAGTGCTGTTTTTCTTATACCCAAACATTTCTGATTCAAGGTCTTCCAAGAAGGCTCTGATTGCCTTGGAAGGTCACCAAGATAAAGAATTCACTTTGGTAACTATCTGAGTTTCTAATAAACTGCACTGGTGGCCAGCTGTTAGTTATGAGTGACAGCCTGGCTTTACTCTCAAAACCAGGATACTGCTTTTGTGATATACTCTCTCTGTGAGACTGTGAGCATGGTGGAGCTTTCGTTAGGAACTTAAAATGGGGACCTTTTGCCATCTCATCACACACACATGCTGAGACAGTCCCTGCCGACTAAGATATTGGAGAGTGGAAACAGCAAGGGTAAAAAAAAGCCTTCATCACACAAATTATTTTATGTTTGTACCTTTAAATCTTCATTTCACTAGGTCAGCAGGTCGAGCACTATGGCATCCCAGCATGTATCACATCAGTGTTTTCTCAGGATGCTCTGGGAAATAACTTATCTCAAAGGGCAGAGTGCTAGAATTTTTCAGACTCCACAGCAAGGTTTGGTAAAACTCCTTTCACTCTCACTCCAGCTCATTACCCAGTCTCAGCCTTCAATCAGACATCTTACATGACACCACCACTTGAATTATCACCTTGAAGGAATGCCTTGTTACTGATGAGGTAAGCCCAATTCTGTTACATTTCCTTCCTGAAAACATTTCCCCTGCCCCACAAGAGAGCAACAACTAGATAACTAGCTGAGATACACCTGAAGTCAGCATAAACACCAGCCTTCTCAAAAGCTACTGAGGAATGTGGTGAAAGAACAGAGGTGTCATTCAGAAGGTTTGTGCATTCTCAACAGCTTTGTGGTACCTTTCCTGATGAGTTCTGCTGCTCCAGCTTTCTTGTTCACCAGGCTTCCTTTAGTTATTTCAAATGATCTGTTCTCCAAACTCAGTCTATAGTAACTTTGCATTGCAAAATATTTGCTCTCATAGACCGAGCTCCCCTACTCTGAAGTAAAAAAGTTGAAGGGCTTAAGCAAGGCTCCCAGATGCTATGCTGGATCACTGCAATTCTGGTACCAAAAGCCCTTGGCCATATTTCTAGGATGCATAGCTCCTTCATATAGAAAGCCATAGGCCAAGTAGTGCCAGGCTTACAGCCAGCACTTGCTTGAATCACTTCCTGCAGAGCATACTTCATTTTGGGAATGTCATTGGAAAAAATAAATGAATTGAAAACCTCTCATGAGTGGGGAAGCCTGGACTGTGGTCAGTTCCACGATCAAGTCTCTGTCTTAAGTTCTTTTAAGATACTCTGGTATTGGATAAATAGGTTGGTACCAAATTTTACCAACTTGACATTTTCACAGTGAGATGTGGTGATCACTAAGGGGAGGATCACAGGAGGATGACCAATGCTTGTCCTCACAGGAAAACTATAGCCTTTGCTCACCCATAACTCTTAAAAACCAACAGAATCGATTATGTCAGCCTGCTTGTGTTGGGGTTTTTTTGTTTGCTTCTTTTTTTAATTTCAAGACCATCAGAGCTATGTATAGGGTTTTAGTCTAACGATACATGAAAGGGTGAAGATTTGAGATGATGAGGACACCTGGGAGGGCAGCCAAGCTGGGCTAGGCATGTGTGTTCCCCTCAGCAGAGTGGGGGCTGCTGCATTAGCACAGACAACCTCTACCCACTGGATGCATGAGGAGGAAGCTCTGAAAACAGCTGTCTGAAACACACCAAAAAATAAAAAAAAAAGAGCACCATAATGTCTGTGAAGGTATGATCCCAGCCACATTGCTTTTAATCAGGTTTTAACTTTTTAACAGAGCCCCTTGTGGCTCGTTATGGTCTCCTTTGGGCAGGATGCATGTTACCACTGCCTGACCTGAGGAAATGCTGCCAAGGCAGTGGTTTCATTACTGCTGGCCAGAGGTCATCGAGCGATCACCTTCACGGGCCCTGTCCCACTCCTCACCTGGACACCAGCAGCAGGGTCAGAGTGGCCACACTGGCCTAGCAGGGGGAGTGGGCGTGGGGGCAACACAAAATGGCAGCCAGGGGGGGCACGCTGAGACCCCACTGCCTGACAGCTAGGCCAGCAGCCCCATGACTGAAATGGCTTAACTCCTGCAAACATTTATAAATCAATCGCTGTTCTGTGATGTGTGATATTTTTATAAAAGTGTTTTGGTTTCCCAGATGGTATGAAAATGGCTGCGGCAGCAGGGTAAACATGACAGGCAGTGCCCACCCCTAGTCCCCTCAGGCAGCTTGCAGGAGCAGTGGCATGTCACCCCCTGTTTAGATGGAGACAAAAATCTGAGGCTAGTACCCCTCCTTGGTGGGAGATGCTGCCTCTGGGACACTCATATCTCCTTATGTTGCGCTTTTGCTCTATACTCCACAGCCCAGCATTGAATGGAGGGCAGAACAGCATTATGGTTTTAAGTTCTGCTTTTCTCATTCCTGCTCTTTTGAGCCACAGCCACCACAAGTGGAAGTAGTGAGACAAATCAGAGGGGCAAGGGGTACTGGCAGCTTCAAAGCAGCTGGGGTATCCAGGCTTTTCCAAGTGGGCACAGGGAGTTCATCTCCGTGCTCCTGGTGCATACCTGAAGAGTTGCCATAGCACTGTAAGTCTCCCAGTTTTGTCATTCATCTGCTTTTCACCAAAACACACATGCACAAAGCTTTAGTCCCTGCTGTGATATCTTGCTGCTCGGAAATTGTAGGGCACTAGTCAAAAGAGAAACACAATCTTTTTCTTTATTTTTTTCTTCCTGTAAGACTCAGAAAGGTCATATTTGGAATTAATTTTGTCCTGTGTAATGTTTTGGCTTGGTTCATGTTTATTCCAAATGAGTTCACCCATTTCTACCGCAGAAATAAAAGGTCATGAAACCAGTGAATTATCTCTCTCCTAAAAGGGGTGAATCCCTTCTAGGGAGTGAATCACCAGTGAAGTGTACCAAAAAAAAAAGAAAATGCAAGAGTAGATTCTGTGGGACTGTAATCACTGCTGGGTGAAATTATAAAATGCACAAGGGCACTGTGGATGCCATTTGCTTATATGAATTTTTAAGCTGTTTAATTGGATTGATGAATACAGGGGAAAAAAAGTGAACCAAAACTTTATACCTTTTTTGGTAAAGAAACAAATAAAAGAAAAAATAAAAAGACATCTTCCTTTCTGCAATATTTGGCTATGCAACAGTAGGAGACAGCACAAAGATTTGTCTAGACTGGGAGGAGGACACGGAAGGGAAAGCTGAATCACTCTATATATAAATCAAACCTAAAACAATCCTGGCCCTCAGCTAATACTCCTCATGTTAAAAAGGAGATATGTGCTTGTATACATGTGCATGCCGTGATGTTAGCTTTATTAGTCATCTTGTTTAGAAATGGGCTCCAACAGGAACTTTTAGAACCAGATTTGAACGCTCTGAGGAAAGAGAGTATCCAGCACTGAACTTTCGACACAGATTGGCATAAAGTAAAACCACCTTTTTTTAATTCAGGTTTCTGGTTCATTGATTCCATTTGGGTTTCCTTCATTTTAGCACAAGAATTTAGCATGCCGTATGAAATATAAGTACATCTACATTTATTCCGCTGAAATAAAACATAAATTTTCACTGTTCACTTACTGGAGTGCATTGCTTCCTACCTACGCTTTCAACAGAAAAATCTTTCTTGGTTCAAACGTTTTGAAGCACTGCTTCTTTAAAGGGAAAAGGCTTTCCAACCCTACTGTTGGTACATTGTAGTGTTAAAAAAAAAAAAAAGTATAGGAGTCTTAACTTTTAAAAGACCGAATCGTTAATACTATGTAACAATTTTTCCCTATGAGAGGGCCAAAATTATTACACACTTTTTAAAGTCCTACTTAAGAGATGTAATGAAAATGTGACCAGGATCCACTTGCATTTATCTACATACATCTACATAACACCAGGTGCTGAAACAGTCCCATTTTAGTCAAAAGCAGAATGTAAGTTCTAAAGAAGTAAATAAGCAATTTGCAAGCTCACCTCATGATTTTTTGGTGCCTGCTATATGATTTTGAAGGTCTTATTTCTGTAATCTTAATTATTTAACTTTTGGAAGATTATTCAAACCACAGTGAGGTGACCTGTCCTCCTTTGCTCAGTTCTATGAAAGCTGGTTGGACTCCATCTGTGTGGAGTTGAGGAAAAAAGGAGAGACACACCATTTTTGCCTTTCTTCACCTATAGCAATATTAAATGTAATAAATGTAACACTTCGGCTGTTATATAACTGATAGTTATTTTACATACAATTAGGCAGATCAATATATAGAATATTTATGCTTTTACCTACTCTTTACTACTGTCTGTATTTCACTAAGATGGTAAATAAGTAACAGAAAGAAACCTGGGATTAGCATTTTAAATAATTCTTTCCTTTTGATTAAATTCACTGTAATTGCTGTGAAGAAAGAGGACACAGTCGTGATCACAGTGACAGCAGCGCAGCAACCTGGGAGGTCCAAACTGGAAAGTGCAATTAGGACACTCTTGTGATAAAGTTCAGTCACTCAAGCTTGGACTTTCCATTTTTTAAGCTCATTCCTAGCTACTAGGAAATGGGGTAATGGACATGGAGAGAGAGATGTATGAGATATCAACAAGTAGAGATGCACAGGAAAGTCCAGACAGGAAAATGTACAGGAAAATTAATTCTGTAGTTGCTGGAGAAAACAGAGCACATCCAGGGTGCACTTCACCGCCATCCTGTAAAGGACAGTTAAATGTGGTCAGAAAAGTGATGTTGGGGACATGCCTGTTCTCTCCACCAACTATAAAGGGAACATAATGTCAGTAGTTCAGACATAGTTCCTTCCAAGCTGTAAATATCTAAAATTAGATAGATGAATGTCAGCCCCGATCTCTTATCGTCTGGCTGATTGCGATACAAGTGTAAATAATCCAACTAATGAACGTTCCGCTTCCTCCGGTGCATTCTCTTACCCTAGATGAAGACATCTTGGGGAAATGTCTTTGGCTTACAAGCTCAGTTGGTATTTCAAGTAGGGAAATATTAAGTTGGTATTTCTAGTAGTCTGCTGCTGACCAAAGCCATTGAGAGACTGAGAGAAAAGGACAAAGTTCGAAGCCAGAATGGGACAGCCTCATCAAAAAGGGAAACAGGATTTACTGGTTAAGAGGATCTTCTGGCAAGGGAACTAGCTGAAACTTTAAGGAGGAGTTGCACTGAGAGTAACACTTGCTCCAGCAGTGGACAATGAAAATTAAACAATAAATAAAAATGCTATCAGTTTTCTCCTCTTTCTATTGGAGGAGGAGGAGAAAAAAAGGGACCAACAAAGAATTATAACTTGTCCAGGAACTTCTCGTAATACTAATCATGAAAAGATTGAGTGCTTATCAGCTGTGACACAGTAAACATTGCTAACCTCCTTTATTACCTCAACACTCTCCTACTGGCTTCTCTCTCCTTGTGAGCACAGCAAGTGCATTACTCTGCTGTTTCTGATTAGGCCCCTGCCACTCCAAGGCTCTTCTATGTGCTGGATTTGAAGCCTGTGACATTTCCATGGAGTAATATGGAGACAACCAGAAAATAAAACCTATGCACAACTTTTATAAAGGCCATGGCCTGCAGATGTAAACTACTGGGGACCTGAAACCTTCAATATGTGTTTTCTACGGTCCCTGTTACAGTAGGACCAGACTCGTAAGACCTTTAAATGATATCATACCACAATGGAGAACAAGTAATAAATGTAACTGTGAAAATATGCACACTGTTGGAATATAAAATTTGAATACAATAAAACCGTAAGCATCACTCAAAGTCTATTATACTGCCAGCAAGTTACGGCTTTTGCAATGAAAAAAACCTCAAGTGGTTATAAAATGCTGGGTTTGCAGCATGCAGGCACTGTTTTTTTTCATAAGACATTGGTTATTTCCAGTCAGCAAAAACTGTCAGGGTGGTGGTAAGTCGCTCAAGGCAAAATATCTAATAATGTTTCCTTGCATGGTGGGAACTCTGATCTGACTGTCCATCATAGTAAGGTTACAGATTACATAGTAATCTATAAACAGTTTATAGTTGGATAGTTTGCAAATGCTCTGCTAGAAAATGAAGGCATGCACATGTGTCTTTGCTTATTCTGGGGAACAATTATTTACAATACCAAAAATAAAAAGTTTAACAATGAAGGAAACAAAGATGGAGTGTTCACAGTGAACTTTTAAACTATTTCAGTGAAGCATTAGAGCAGCTTTTGTTTCTGCTGGCAATGGCTGAATCCTCCTAGCAGCTGTATTTGGAATTGCTGCTGACAGAAAACATGTTCAGTAACAGATTAGTCGGTAGACTGATAATTTAGCAGCAGATGTGGGTATTTGGTTTAGAGAAGGTTGTAAAGTTCAGGAGGAGAATTTTTCTGGATATGCTTGAAAGAACGTGGGCACAGATATCAGGGATTTCCTGACTGAGTTAAACCCAGATTCTTCCATCAACTTTTCCAGAGGAATCACTTGTAAGGAGAAAAGCAATGCCCACACCCATACTTTTCATGATCTGGGACTCTCAGGTTCCCATTGTACAACACCTCCTCTCTGCTACTGATTCTGCTAACTCACTTCTCAGGGAATCCAGAAAGGCAGTAACTAACACCACTTTGGAAAAACTCATGGAAAAAAAAAGTGCAGTACAAGTGAAAATTATTTCTCTCACTTTTAAACATCTCTGCTCAGTTTACAGGCCAAGCTAAATTCTGCTATAGGTCAGTCTTTCAATGCATTATGGTGCAAGGTCTCAGTGGAAGCTGCAGATTATAGGGGACCATTTACCCCTGCAGCCTGAGATGAGATCAAGTAACCACTGCAGCAAAATCCAGCTGCCACTGCAATGAAGTAGCATGAAACAGGCATTCCCACCACTACCACTTGACACATGTTGGGAAGAAAGCATTCACTGTCGCCAAGTAAATCAAAACATAAGTTTTCAAGAGCAAACCCTTTAGAAACGGCCTCTTTGCTTATATTAAAAAAAAAAAAAAAAGGGGGGAAAAAAGGGAAAAAGAGTTTAAGTCATGGCAGAGGTTAGACTCTGCAGCATAGTGATAAAATGAAGAAATCTTTAAGAGAAAATAAGTCTCTTAATATGTTCAGTAAGAGAAGTCTTCTGGAGGAGGAAACTAGCAGTTGTTTTCTGAGAAAATTTCTAAGTTGCTTTGACATAATATGAGCTACTATATGAATTAATAATGTTAAAAGAAAAACAGAACAACATCAATGATAGATTAAGCACATGTACTTTCCTTTCACATAAGTGCACACATGCACCCCCATACACACTCTCCGTTTATGACTAGCATTTACTGAAAGTGATTTCAAGAAATCTGTAAACATTTCCTCTTTCCTAAAAACCTTGAATGTCAAACACTGATTCAATTCTAGCAATGAGTATTAGAGAACTCTAGAGGGTTGTGCCAAGAACCTCTGCAGAAACAGCTGCAGCTGTGTAAGATACTTCTAGTGCTCAGCTGTTTGGTGCGGTGTCTTGCCACACCCATGTATACATCAATCAGATATAGGTCAACTGAGAATTCCTCATATGCTTCAGCGCAGTGAGCCAGGGCGCCTTAATCTCTGCAATGGCTGTCTGACTACGATCTTGGCAAACAGAATCTGAACCCGTTCATTCAGCTCCGGGTTGGCGTGATGCTTTTGCATCACCCATCCTGGCTCTTTATTTTTTTTCCCCAAGGACATAAAGTTATTTAGAGGTTCCTCTCAGAGAGCAGAAATTCAAGCAATTTTCTGTATTGCTCGCTCACAACTCTGATTCAGCCGTAAATAGATTCACAGCTGAAAGTTCATGCATACCATTTTTTAAGCTGCACTAAAGCTATAGGGATGTAGACTGACATGAGCTGATGTTAAAAAAACCAAAGTGCTGCATTGTTATTCAGATATTTTTCTATGGCAGAAAACACAGTGGGTTGTATGGGAAACCCTGGAACAGAAGTGGTAAACCTTGAGAGTCCAGCTAAATGAACTCTGCAGGTGTCTTGAAAATCGGAAACATTTTCCAGTTGCAAATACTGTAGAAGAAACATGTGCTTACCTGCTGAAGGGAGAAGAAAACAGGACTGAATAGAAAATGGTGAAGACTCTGCAGCAGGTTTCCAAGAGTCACATGAAAATTCTTGACAGGAGACACAATTTGGTTGAAAAAAGTCAGGCCTTGCAGAAAAAGGTAGCTCTGAAACAAAAGATGAAAAAAAAGTAGTATTGCAAATACTGCTATTCTAGCAATTGTTTCTCAAGAGTGCACTAAGCCCATACATGACACACACACAACTGAGTGCAATTATCAGTGCTATTCCACCTCACCACTAACAGAATTAAACATTTTTCTTGCACTTTTTATGTTTTATTTCAATGTGTGACTTATTTACACCAACACTAAGAGCTACACTTATCACTGAAGAGGACACTGAAGAGGAGTTACACTTGGAGAGCAGCTGTCCTACAAGGCCCAGAAAAGTTTTAAATGCATCATTTGGAAATACTGGACATTCTTTCTTTAGGGCCTCAAATGATGGTCATAGCATCACTGCCCATCCTGAGTTCATCTTGAAATGCCTCTCTGAAACAACTATTAACACAATAAACGAGGCCAGAGTGGATATCTTGGTGCAGCACAGGATTTATACTTATGCAATTTACACTACAAATACCTTCACAATTTAAAGATTATTTAAAAAAAAAAAAAAAAAATCACTGATCAATAAATATAAAACTCTACTAGGAAAAAACCCCATTTTTTATATATATATACACACATATACACAGACACACAGCAGTATTCACACACCTCTGCATTCACATTCTGAATACAGCTCCTCACCCCTCACACTTTGTGTAGTCATTAGTACCAGCTCTAAGACATTGCTAAATCCCGCTAGGAATATAAACATGCCCTTTCTGGCTCAGTTTCTGCTGTATACAAACCACCCTTGCTTTTGTTTTGTGGCATTTCTTACTCACTCGTAAACAACTGCATGTGTTTAAATATATATACTTTAAAGTTAATCTTTCCTGCACTTAAGAGAACTCAGTAATCTCCTTATACTCCCACCTTTTGTCTGCTCTATGGGTGTGAGATTCATCCTGTTACCACTTATTATAGTCAAAATCAGGGCTGTTGGGTTTAAACTGTGGGAAGTCAGTTCATTTTGACTGGAGCGCACACACAAGCAGCTCAGCAGACAGCCTGCTGAATGGGAGAAACTATCTGCAGCTTGTAGCCTATGGTCATGAACTGATATTTGGAGTACCTGGGGGCAAGCTGAGGAAAGTGGCCTTTTTACCAACACACGTGCATCTGGGAGATGATACATGAACAAATTTGAGGTGAGGGGTGTAAGTATGATGTAAAAACACAAGATATGAGCATAGTACTCTGGATATGAACATGCTTATATCAACAGAAACTCCTGTGGACATAGGTAGATCTTGTACTAATATACGAAAAATTGCTCTAAGCAAAGAAAGCTGTATCAAAGTAGAGCTTTCTTGCTATATCTGGGATTCTATTAGAAGCATCTGCCAAAACTGCTAGAGTGGTCAGGACACAGGGATCTTCCAAAATCTATGACTGACTGAACTCAGCCGGAAGCAGATACTATTAAAGTACATGTCTAAAATAATAGGCCTTGTCATCAATTTTGGCTTTCCCCCGTTTGCTTAAAAGGCAAACTGACAAAGATTCTTACCTTCCAATTTAAAGTATATGAGAAATCCCACTGATTTCAGACAGGTATCATGGACAGAAAGTAAAATAACAGCTATTTGGTTCTCAAAAGATTAGATGCTTACGGGCATCTAGTGTTTTTCTTGGAAATCCTGATTTGACATTTCTATGCAGCAGATAAAAAAAACAATCCTCCATTTTGCCTATAACTTGTGATAATTTGATTAGCCAGGATAATAAACCAACATCACAGTACTATTCTTCAGGATTTGAGGGGGTTATTTTGGAATAAAACTTCACAGCCTTTTTTATTTGAACTGACCTAATTTGATAATCAAAGCTCAGCTATTCCATCAATGCATGCACGAAGTGTAACAGCATCCTGGCCTGTATCAGAAGTGGTGTGGCCAGCAGGAGGAAGGCAGTGATTGTGCCCCTGTATTCAGCACTGGTGAGACGATACATCGAGCACTGTGTTCAGCTTTGGGCATCATAGTGAGAAGAAAGACATTGAGATGCTGGAACGGGTACAGAGGAGGGCAATGAAGCTGCTGAGGGGATTGGGGAACATCTCTTATGAGGAGACATTGAGGGCGCTGGGATTGTTTAGCCTGAAGAAGAGGCACCTGAGAGGAGACCTTAGTGCTCTCTAGAGCTACCTGAAAGGAGGTTGTAGTAAGGCCAGTGTTGACTCCTTCTCCCTAGTGACTAACAACAGGGCAAGAGGAAATGGCCACAGCTTGCACTAGGGCAAGTTCAGATTAGATATTTGGAAGAATTTTGTTACTGAAAGAGTAGTTAAGCATTGAAACAGGCCACCCAGGGAAGTGAAGTTACCATCCCTGGAGGTATTCCAAAAACAGGTGAATGTGGCGATTTGGGATGTCGTCTAGTAGTCATGGAGGTGTTGAGTAAAAGGTTTGACTTGATGATCTTGGAGGTCTTTTCCAACCTTAACAAATCTATAACTTTTTTTTTTTTTTAGACTTGTGAATTACATTTATCTTGCTTTCATCTATTATCCTGTATATCTTAAACCATAGGCTTTGTGGGAAAGGATAAAGAGAATGTCTGAAAAAAACAAATCCATGATGCTGTTGGTACAGAAGTTCCAGGATACTGGTAATTAAGAACATTCTTCACAGCAGCTGAGTAATCACTTTGTTATTTTGGTAGGTAAAGCAAATAATAAATTTAAATAGCCTTTTGTTATCACATATCGACACCGTGCCTTAAACCAGGAATTTCCCGAAAGCAGAATTTCAGAACCGTTTTACAGTTTTCTCAGGTGCATACTACTCACCCATCCTGCCACCTCACTGCAGCAAAAACAACAAGTCTCTGGACAGAAACACTGCAAACTACTCAAAATACTTTTTCAGACATAACTGTCATGTTCCAGCTTTAGAGACCTCCTGACCAGCATGGAAAGAAACACGACTCCAGAGGTTTTTAGACCCCAAAGCTGCCACAAATCCAGATTCAGCAAAAACCGCTCTGAGCTGCAGGGTAGTGTCATTTCCAGGTACATTCTGCATGTGAGGCAGAGGAGGAGAAGGTGTAGCATGGCTGACGATGCTGCTTGAGAAAACAGCTATTTTGGAATTTGTTTAAATCCAAAATGCTACTTCTGACAGAGATGGTAGTTGTACAAATGCTAGAGAATATTAAAAAAATATAGGGTAAAACACAGGATCATGCATCACAGGTGCATTATAAATAATACATTAATATAACTGCCCTCCTTTTCTAAGTGACTGTGCTTTAAAATTACTTTACTTTTGAGTGTGGGTGAAATTAATTTCTCATACAGCAAGAACTTGCTCAGTGAATGGAATGTCAGTTCCTCCTCAAAACTGACAATGAGAGCTGCTGTAAATCAGAATTTCAGTGGAATTGACACACTTGCCTCACTTATACCTACTGCTCAGCCAAGTACAGCCAAAGAAAATCAGTCATACGGACTCTAATTTCGTGTATTACTGTGTATGTCTTTCAAGTCAGCTATGAGTGGCCGGCAAATAAGCTCTGTCATTTCAGTGACTGCAGTCTACAAAGTGCATGCCAAGAATCAGAACACAAGCTGGAAACAGTGATTGCAATTAAACCACAATCAGCCTAGTAGGCGATCAAAGTCTGTCATGTGAAAATCCACAGCAGCACCATTATGGACGTTTTCTACCGGAAGATTTTAATTTGGGGCTGCAATTACCAGGAAGCATATCGATGGCTGGAAATTGCAAAGGCTTGGTCACTACTTTCAAGCCTCTTGCAAACTCATGTCAATCAACTGAAAGTGTGAAAAAAAGTGCATGGAAAGAATGAAGTGAAAAGGCATTGACACAAAACATACCACCTGTACTCTTGACTTTATTCCTCGACTTACATATAGGTAGATTTTCCTTTGGAGTAGCTAAGCCTTATTTCAGTCTAGGAAGCAAGCGGCCTTTTATGCTCTTGGCCTTTCTGGCCATTTAACAAGCCAGACTACAACTGGTGCCAATAAGCAAAACCATGGGATTCAACCTATGTTACACTTGGTTTCCCAAGCACCTTGGTTCACTTTTCTTTCAGATCTGTGAGAGATTTGAAGGTATAAAATATTTTTTTATTTTTTTTTTTTGCCAGAGATAAAAAATGCAGTATGTCTTCTGGGCTTTACACCTCCCTGATCTTTCTCCTTTAAAAAAATATTTCACTTTAATGGAATTGAAGCTCATACTATAAATGCAAATTATAACTAAAGGATGAATTCTAATGAATTCTTGTTACAGAAATGGATGGGAAAGCCCCTGTTGACTTTCTCTGGGGCAACATTATACCTCAGATAAATAATAAGATTGTTTTTAATGCTGACTTCTCATAGCTGATTTTTTTTTTTTTTTTTTTTTGCTGACAGTCTGTTTCTTTTACACGTACTGCTGAGTTTCCTTTCTACTGCAATAGTGACAATATGCTTTTATATCTCAGAGGACATAAATTTATGAAGAGAGAAACCTAAAGGTGATAATTTCTCCTGAAAAATCTTTGCAGTTACTCTTAAAAGAAGTCAGATGAAAAAGTTATAGCAAACTTCATTAAAAACTGTCAAATTTAACTCCATAGAGATAAAGCTAGAACATCTCAAAACCAAAAATGAAACTTTAAGGGGCTAATTACAGGATTAACCTAGCCTAAAAGCACCAAAAGATCTCCCCTTTTACCTCAGATTATGACTTTCTCCACACTAGTAAGTGTGGAAAAAGTCATAATTTCTACTTAAACACTCCACACTAGTGTGGAGTGTTTAAGTAGAAATTTGTACTTAAAACCTCTCTCCACACTCAAAACTCCAATAACTCACATTTAAAACCTCTCATTCTTCATTTCTCACAGACTAAACCTTAAACGTAAGGACTAAATGATGGCACGGACAAGTGGTGCACAGGTTTTTGCAAGCGTGCTTGCACAGGTGTAGGTGGTGATGCTCCATTTTGTGGAGACCACCTTGTGAACTGGATTTCGCAGCACCACCAAGTTTGTCTTCAGCTGATTAAAAACATCTCACAAGCAAAGCTTACAAATGCAACTGCATCAGTGCCAGTGTTTTCACGCTGCAAGCAGGCTGTGAATTTAATCACAGTAACAGAACAGTAACATATTTTTCAAGAGGTGACTATGATTTAAAACAGACCAAAAAAAAAGTAAATCTCAACAGCAGTGCTCCTCCAATACATAAATGTCTTCATAGACTGAGATTTTTAAATCTCTCTGCACTGCCTTGGCCCTGCATTATAGAAAAATGTTCAATAATTTCATCAGGAAAAGACTGGAAAATCCTATTCATGATGTGCACCATTTTAAACTGAGTTCATATCTGATACATTAGTGTCTTGGTTCTACATGCTGCCCATTTACAAGTCTCACATGAAAGTCAACATCCCACAGTGATTTCAGTACAACATTAAAGCTTCAGGTAACTCAGAGAGGAGAGCTCTTGGATAGGTGAACGCAGCATTACTAAAGACTAAAAATTCTTTTTGAACTTTCCACAGGCTCTTCCAGGACAAACTGAAAGGTCTCTCCTTTATCTCCACTAAAGCACTCAAACTTATGAATTTTTGAAGTAGGATTTGAAAAGTTTTACTAGGAGAGGATGCAGTGAGTATGAACTAGGGCATTTTTGGAAGAATTTTGCTTGAGCACCCACTAGGTCTCCTTTGCTGGCTCAGTCATGTTCGGCAGTCTCACGGACACAGACTGTCAACTGCTTTACTGCTGTATTTGAAAACTGAGCAAATCCTGGCAGGATTTTTTGCACCTGAAGAAAAATTTTTGCAAAAGAAATTAAAAAATATATATACAAAAGGAAAAAAAAAAAAAAAAAAGCTGCATTCCCCCTCAGTTTCCTTTGCTTTTGACTAAAATGGCAACATTTCTTATTGGCCTCCTTCCTCATTCCCAAGAGCTGTGGGAGATGGAAAACCAAAAAGGGAACATTTCAATTTGTTTTCCTATTTATAAGCAATTCGTGCACCACAGGGAGGTCCTGCCCACAGCCATCCTCACCCTGGCACCTCTCTGAGCCCAGTGCTCAGCCTCTGTTTGCAGAGGTGCCAGACCACACTTAAGGCAGCTGCTTCTGAAGCCTTACGTGAAAAACATCCGCTGTGAACAGCAGCTTCCTATCAAGAACAACAGCAATCCTCTATGGAGATATTGAGACTGATGGATGCTGGGCAACCAAGACTCATAACCAGCTTAGAGAAGCAAATCACACCCTTCTCAGTCGATCCAGTGCTCCTGGCACTGCCAGCAATAAGCAAGCTTTGGAAGAAGCAACTGGAGAGGGGGAGAAAGGCACCTGGCAGCAACGTGCAGTCAGAAGTAACTTCCAATGCACCAAGAATTTAAAGTCTGTATGGCAAACAGGAATGACAAGGTCACAACCCACAAATCCCCTGGACAGCTTTATCTCTTTTCACGAATCTGTAGATTTTGCTGGACATGCTCTAAGGCCCACCAACATTAATATGGACTTCTTCACTCAAATTACCAAGCTTCTGGCTCAGCACCTTTCAGGCATACATCAGAGCACAAGCCGCTCACATTTCTCTATTTTTAGAGCAAAGCTGGGGTTACTTATGGCCACAGTAGGGATAACCAAGCCTAATGAGGCAAAAATTTGCACCAGTTTAGAGAAATATTCAGGACCTACAGCAGAGTTTTACAAGAGATGCTCATAAGGTCCTGCCCTGGTTGGGTGACATAGATTGGGCAAACAAATGTGAAATTTCCAGGATCACTATGACTGCAGGGGAAAAAAAAAATAAAAAAAAAACCAAAAAAAACCAACAAACAGTCCAATCCTTACTCATGGGTAGTACCCTACAGTCACGTAAGTCATGTAAGCAGAACTAATTGCCACTTGCATTTAATAATGCAAGGGAAAAGATAAAAAAAAAAAAAAAGGAAAAAAGAATAATAAGAATGGTAAGCAGGCAGCTCATCCCAAACTCATTACAGAAGAGTTCCTGGTCTGCAAAGAGAAATTTAAGAAATGATGACACTATTACCCCTTCTGCCCCTTCCCCAGCTCTACAAAAGCAAAGCTGTCAGAGGGGATACGTTATACTACTCCTGTGCAAAATCCAGTGGTGTCAGCTCTGCTGCCAAGGAAGGTAAGACTCCGGTGAAGCTGCCAGATGCAACATTGAGATACTTTCTGCTCTACCAGCCTTGAAGGTTTTGAAGAAAGGTAGCAAATACCCGGAGGCAGCGAATTATCTTATTTCCTCTGACGTTTCTATTACACTTTCAGACTCAGCTTCTGACTATGCATGAGACAGCAGCTGCTTAGTCAAAAGCTTCCTGAGCAAACCCAGTAACATGAGAATACAGCTCCACAACCTGCATCTGCTCCCATTGTCAAAGCATATACTGCTGCCTGAACTCCATGAGAATAAAAGGGGGGAAAAAGGATATAAAAGAAGTCTTTGACTCCTCTCTATTGAGGATGGTATGCCCAGATTGCACAGGATAAACTGTTGAGAGAAGACAGACCAGGTCTCTAATCACTCAGTTGCCAAAGCTTGGGGAGATGTGCTATGTCGGGCTTGGATTTATACAGAAGTCAGAAAGTTCATGGCTCCCTCAATCACCGAAATCAGCCAGAGGCTAGATAAACTGTGCAGCAATGTCAGGTCTTGGTGTGCTGTAGACAGTATATATGGAAGGGTTTTGTGCAAAATAATATGACTTCACAAAAGAAGAAGTAAATAGAAGTAGCAACAATTACAGGAATATCACAAAAAGCACCTGGGTTCAACTCAGCTGTCTTTTTTTTGTGCTCCTGCCATCAAGAATTTAAAGTCCTACAGTGCAAATACTAGAGATATAGAAAATGTCATCCTATCATCACCTCTCTGAACAGTTATGAGAGACACCTTGAGCCTCTGAACAATATTCAGTTTCTCAATAATGACTCAAGTGCAAGCTATTCTTGAGGATTAACAACTGAATGGTCCTTCAGGCTCAGGAAGGGACACTTGCCAGTGACTATTCTCTGGAAAATCTCTATGAACTTCAGTAATACCAGGAGAGGAAAACCAAAAATAGTATTGTGCTGGATGTTTTTATATCACGGAATGGTAGGGGTTGGAATCAACCTCTGAGGATCATCTAGTCCAATCCCCCTGCCAAAGCAGGATCACCTAGAGCAAGTTGCACAGGAACTCATCCAGGTGGGTTTTGAAAGTCTTCAGGGAAGGAGACTCCACAATCTCTCTGGGAAGCCTGTCTCAGCATTCTGTCAGTCTCATAGTAACTAAATTTCTCCTTAGATTCAGATGGAACTTCCTATGTTCCAGTTCATGCCCACTGTGCCTTGTCCTTTCATTGGGCACCACTGAAAAGAGAACGGCCCCATCCTCTAGACACCCACCCTTCAGATATCTATATACATTGATAGGATTCCCTGTAATGGGTACATAAGGTATTTTTCTATTGATGTCAATAGATACTGGATCAGGACACAGGTGTTTGAGATCCCTCCACTGAAGGGCCTCCAAGAGAGGAGAGGTGGACTCCACATACAACTTGCATTAGAAGAACCTCTCAGAAACCTCTTGAGTGCCTGATTGAGGTTTCAAGAAAGAAATCTAAACCATTCACAAAAGCACACTACACCCTTGGTATTGGTTTAGTTTCTAGTATTTGTTACCTTGAAGTCCATGTTTGCCCATCTGCTGTGCTCCACAGCAACAGATGCAAAACATGTATTCTTCACAAATAAAGAGAAGAATACATGCCCCTGGAGCAGAGACTGTCAGAAACTGTGCAGCCCCAGCCAGCAGATGGAGGCCCTGAGCCAATGAAGCATTTAAGCACATACTTAACTAATTTTAAGCACAGAAGTAGTCTCACTGTAGCTCTAACTAGCCATTTCCCTTCTCATCTAGATAACCTTTTAATGTTCCAAAACTCATCATGCTGCATTCAGAGGTATGGGATTTGATCCAGAAAAAGCATGCGTACTGAGATTTATTTGGCTCCCAAATTCTGGAAAAAGATGAAAATAAAGGGAGACGTGAGAGAAGAAGGAAGAGGATTATTGATGGTTTTCAAGCAGCTAGAGGCTCTGCCTCTGGGTACAACTTATTCTGACCAGGCTATTTACTAGTATTAATCTTCAGTGGTTTGTGTTCACGATACAAACCATTTGTCTGTCTGCGCTGGGTGGAGAGACGGCAACCTGTCAATGGCAGAGCAGCTGCACAAGTCTAAGTGGACAGATGGCAAGGACGCAGCACAATTCTTTCCTCCCTGTATTTCCCTCCTGTAATTTTCTTTCCTTCACTCCTCTCCCCTGACTGATTCTGCTGGCAGAAGAAGGGAGACCTATGTGGACCTCAGCGTGCTTGAAGAGCAAATTAAATTTGCCTTCTAACTACTTCCTGAGTCTTCGTATGTACTAGCAATCTGTTCTCACTCCAGACAGACGGCAACTGCTGCCGCACAGCTGGTCTGGCACCAGCAAAGCCAGTGGATGAACAGCAGGCAGGTGTGATGCTGGTTTGGCTCACCAGCTGCAAAGAAATCAAGGAAAAAAATCCAGCCTATTGGCTGTGGAGAGCACGATTTGGAAGCTGTTCCTGTAGGATGACTGGCAGTTTAATGAAAGAAAAATCTACCTGTCCATTAAGACTTAGATCATGTTAGTTGACACTGGGTATTTATCGAAGGACTGAAGGAGGCTATAGCATCCTCACTGGTGCAGGCTCTGGCTATCTTCTCACTCCAAGGAGCTCTTACCAGAACTCTTATCTTTTATTAACTTAGAATGTGTATACATGTATGTGTGCACCTATATGCATTTTAAGTGTTTACTTCCATGTACTTACGTAAAGTCTAGTACTATGGTTCTGCTATAAGTTACCGAAGTACAATCATGATCAAGGAACTCAATCAGCATCAATATCACCAGGAGTTTCCCCTTGATCATTCTATAGCCAGAATATGATGTCACTTTGTCAACTGTCACAGCACTGCTTTGTCCCAATCTGCCACTGTTGTGAGTATACAAACACAAAAGCCTTAAGATCATCTTGGGGGCTAAACTGGTATCAGCTGAACTGAAAAGAAACATCCTTACTACAAAAAGAAGAGTAAAAAAAACGAAACAAAACAACAACAACAAAAAAAAACACAACAAAAACACTGATTCATCAATAAAAAGAAAACCCTAAAATTTCTTCCTCATTCTTCTCCACTTGGGAAAAGCACAGTTATCCTGGACTACCCACCTAGTTCCCAAATTAGCCAAAGTTTTAGAAAACATTAAACTTATTTTAAAATAAGACCCTTTTCACTCAGAGTGGTGGTGTCTTTTTTTCTTCCCCATTTTAGTTTTCTAGGTTGTCCTGAAAGACTTTCATTGTCATGTCTTCATTCCCACCAAAATTTCCAGAACTGTTGAGATTTTCACATGTGAATGGATAGATGAGTTTGTTTCCAGGAAAGAAAGAGGTACCACCTGCTGAGAGACCACAGGCAGCCTGCTACCTGCATGGCACTATGTGAGCTTTGGGAGCACGTACCAAGACATGTGGACAAAAAAATCCACTCATAAATGAAAGCCCCAAGTGTCAGCTTCTCACTAGGCAGAGGAGAGAAATACTGGGCAATTTAAAGGTGAACATTTTGTAAACTAATCTATTCTCCAAGCTCAAAGGAACACTAGTTCTGCTAAAACACGATTGCTACACTAGTGTTAAATGGATTTATTTCAACCAGTCTAAGATTCTGCTTACATACTGTCACACTGTGCAAACAGACCCCTTTGCAGATGCAAGAAGGAGCATTAAAGTGGTCACCAGTCCAGGGATCCCTCCTGCCTGGGATGGAGAGGGAGCAGCCACACCAGCACTAAGACAGCCATCCTTGTTTAAAGTCTCCCATTCAAAGCTTAACCTGAGCTTTCTGATTTTGCCTGAAGTGGGTTAGGGAGCGCTCACACAGTCTATTCTGCTAAACAGAGCCACATGCAAGACTAACTGCTGGCAGAGGGGCAGGGACAGTATCAAACAGCTGGAGCAAAGGAGGCCTCTCCATGGTTTAACTGGAAGCAGCAGTTTGCCAAGCGGGTTATCAGTACAGCATTTTTGCTGTGCCTTAACCTAGTCATCCAGCAAAAGCCTTAATGCAATTTTCTGCTAGTGCAGAGAAAGCAAACCTACAAACTTTTTAAACACTATTTCCACAACCCTTTTGTAAGCACGTAACAACACTATGCAAGTAGGAGTAGTCATTAAAAGCCTGAACAAAACTGCTTCTCCAGCAAAAGATTATATAGTTGGAGAATTTTCAAGCTTCTATGAAAACAAAGGAAACACTGGAAATCCACTATCACAAGCAGCTGAAGGGCAACACGAATTATATTTCAGATCCAGCAGCATAACCCAACTAGAAGATCTTGCTACATGTGAAACCAAACTTTGGGAAATCTTATGAAAACTGCAGTACAATAGCAAAAGTTAGGTGATAACCAAAGAGAAGGAAGAATCTGGATATTAAGGCACACTGCAGAGATTGTCAAAACCACGCCAGTGGCCAAAATGTCTGGTAAGTGCTTTGATGATGGATTTACCTGGGGTCTTGTTTGTTACCATTCTCCATTGTACAGAGACACAATCCTCTGCATAGCATTTATAAAGAATGGAGAGAGGCTTTTGCCAGGGCCACAGTATTTACGCTGGAACATCAGTCATTCCACTTATGCGACAAAAAAAAAGAAAAAAATATGCAAAACCAAAAAAGTGAATCAGAAGAATTCTGAAGAGCGATGGCCAGCTTTGGTAGTGCTTCACTGAGTAAAAAACAGACATGTACACCAGGGACAAACCACAAGCTGACGCACGTAGCTGGGTGGATGACTCTGAACACATCCTCAGATGGTGTCTCTAACCTTTACTAAAAGTTATCACTCAATCTCTACCAAATTAGTGGCAAGAGCACCGCTCCACTACTTGTTCACAGCAGGTCAGAGAACAATGCTGGAAAGCTGCCAAGGGTTCAGATGCAAAAAGAACAAAGAGGGGAAACCCCAAAAAACACAATCCCCAAACCTGAAAGCCGCTTGAGAGACTGCATAAGCCTAAGCATAGTTTCTCAGACTTTTTATTTGGGAAAACTCTCTGAACTTCAAGGGCAATTGCACCTCAATAAAAATTAACTGCAAGTCTGACAATTTTTCGTCCAGGTTTTACTGAGCAGGCTCATAAGCATTTATAAAAAAACATAAAAAGTAGTTGTATTTAAGGATTTTGAATTACTATTTGTTGGCAGGTTTTGCATTATTCTCAAACTATGGAGCCTCAGTCATAGATTCACAGACCAAAACCTGACTGAAGTAGGTGCTGTGGGAAGGCAGTGTAAAAAAAAAAAAGATAATTAAGCATAAGCAAAACCAGAAGCAAATGTTCTCTCAGGAGATGTTCTAGGCACAATCATTTATGGGTAACTAAAGACTAGCTAAAGAGTTTCCACATAATCTCATAGCAGCAAGCCACACAACTCAAAAAAATCTTCCCTATTTCCCTTCATTTTCAATCTATGAGGGAGAAAAAGGCTTTTACAAGATGCCACAAAAGGCTGGCAAACTCTGTGTGTTTCACACAGAGTTAGTATTTGACTCTGAATACTGAAGACCTCACTGAGATGACTAGAACACAGTAGTCCTCAAGGAAAGATGGTCTGGGTCATTGCTGCTCCATTGCCCACGCAGTCAATGCAGCTTTTTTTACTCCTAAACGTCCTATTTAAAGGTAATTAAACAAATTACTTCCCTGCCTCAAAATTAATTCTGAAATCTCAGAAGTAGTTGAAAGCCTACAATATTACATAACTGCTATTAAAATATTCCTGTTTTCTTCCTTCTGTTTGTTTACCTTATATACATATATATATTTAGGAATGTCTTGGTTTTGCCGAAATATTAATGGGATGATGTTTGGTAGCTCTCATCCACTAATTAAAGGGCAGCAGAAGAAAGATACTCTAAAATGTTAGCTTCTGATATGACAGTGATGCTCAAGGAAATGAAAAAAAAAAAAAAATACATGAACAAAAATAGCTCTCAAAAGTGAAAAACAAAAATCAAAGACAAGGGAATGTTCCCTGCTCCACCACCCATCAAGTGCATTTTCTTCTGTGATGGAGCAGTCTGCAGGTAGGTCTTCAAGACCAGAAATAATCTGCTGCTTTTCTAAAGTAGTGGGATTTGACCAGAAGACTACAGGTTTTGCTAAAGAAATGCAAGAGTCCCTCTTGCCTTGCCTGACTTACTACAGTCACTCAGAGTCACAGGCTAGGCTGGATCTGACTTTCTATTAAAAAAAATAAAAAAAAAAATCTAACAGAACTAAAGAAGGGCATAAGCCCATTTGGTTTCTTTTCATAGTAATTTTCAAGTCTTGAAAACTTGGGGCAGTTCCCTTTATACACATTTGCTTCTCATTTTTACCAAATTTTACTTCCATCTCTCAATCTTAGAAAAAGGAGGTGATCAGAGGCTGGAAGAGAAGGCCAAATCGCCTGGAAAATGAGAGATTAACATAGATGCCTTGGTGTTTACGAAAAACATACAATGAAACGGGACAGTGGAGAGAACTGCCAGGGAGCCAGGAGAGCACAGCAAATAAGACCCTGCAGCAGTCAGCCGGCAAACGCACTGGAGACATAGATTTTCAATTTAGTAAAAACCTCTGCTTGTTTCTAATTGAATATAAGTGTCCTCTGTGAAGCCAGCGGACTCCCCAGGCTTGGTATCCCCCATAAGAGGAAGGTTCTTCCTCCAAGAAGGTGTTAGCCAGGTTGGCTTTTTAAAATAAATAGCTGGAATATCACCCTAAGGACCAAGTACAAATGGGTTTTGGTGCCTGAACCAGAATTAACTGAAATGAAAACCATATTTCTGCTCTCTGGCAAGGGTGGTGGGTTGACTTGGTGAGTTTTTAAACTGCTTTAGCTTCAGAGTGATTCATGAAGCCCAAGTTTTCCTGGGAGGGAGGAGGGAAAAACAGGTCATTTCCCTTCTGTCCTTGTTCCCTGCTGACACTTGTCCCCTTGTGGCACAAACTTACTGGGACAAGGCACAGGGTCACAGGTGCATCAAGTTGGGCTGTGCCAAATGTCCGTCTTCTGCTTAGGTACCAGCATACGTACCTTAGGTACTGCATTTCACTTAGGTGCACTTAGGTACAGCAGCACCAGGGAATCTGTATTCTCCCCTGAAGTTATTCCATGCACAGAGGCTGCAGTAAATATTTTCCTTTTATTTCTTCAAGTTTGCAATATTAGCTCTTTCGCTTAGAAACTAAAAGACCCCAACATGACTTAGTATCCTAATTCACATGGGCTTACCTTTCGGGCTGTTGCGTAGTTCCAGCAACAGATAAAACATAACCCCAGGGGGTAACAGGTTTACTGTAGTAATTTACACTTCTTACATGGAAGAAACTGAAAAGTAATCAGAGTGAGTAGGGAAGAGAGAGGGATGGGAAATAGGACAGGACACAAGATTCAGCTGTCAGTGATGCAGGCATCAGCTACAGCACGAGATAGCACTGTTCGCATGGAAAAGCTCCATGGAAGAGGTCACCTAAAAACTCAATGCAAAACAAATTGATATCTTTATTAGCTCTAAATGCACGGGCATCACTCGATTTCTCTGCACTTGTTCACATAAACCCTGCACTTAACATTTCTCACCCAAGCACTTTCCCAGTATTTGCCCAACTCTACCATGACAGCATAACCCACAACTCATCACACCCTGTTCAACAGCTAAAAAGCAAGTCACGAACACAGAGATTTGTTTGTAACAGTGATAGACTCACCATTCCCAAACACCTCCTGCCACCATCCAAAGCACCACAATCTGACTTCTTCTCAGTAAGCAAAAAAAACATAATAAACTAAGAACTAAACTAAGCGCTGGTCTGAGAGGGACCTGCTTCACATGCATGCTGAAGGTTTTGTACTTTGTTTCCAAGATAAGAAGAAGGGCTTTGCTGTAGAATCAGCAAAACAAGCAGGTGTTTCTAAAACATGAGCAAAGTGGGTCTCTCTTAAATGACTTCCAACATCCCCCATGACTTTGGGCACTCTGACCAGGGGCATCATCTTTCAGCTTTATTCCAGCACACCATACTTTGCTCCTCAGAGGTCAGAACTGATTTCAAATTCTGTGCTTTTTTTTTTTTTTTTCCTAATAGCTTAATAAATCTGCTACCTTACTGTCTCATTTGTAGAGGCAGGTAGGAGACTGTGCAACATCGCAGATGCAGGAGGGTTTTTGTTTTAGTGGTGGGGGGAACCTAAGCAAATGACTTTTATTTGCTTGTATCTGGGATCTCTGAATGCACTCATGGAGCTGCTGTGGCAAGCCAAAGCTGTAACAGTCGTTGCCTAAGCTCCCCATGCCCTGCTAGGAAGAGTTCACCTCATCACTGTGGCTATTCCAAACCACAACATGCCTTTAGACTTCATATGGCATCATACAGTGGTAGAGAGTTAGGTCATACCCAAAGATCAAACCACAGGGGATCTCATCCAAAGTTATGTAAATATTGCTGAGTAGGACTTGCTGAGTAGGACTTGTGAATAAAAAGCCATTCTGAGCTCTTCAGGACTTTACCAGATATATTTTGCCAGGCTTTGGAAAGCTCAGGTTGAAAGAGCAGATGTGTCAACTGTTTCATTGGTCTTCACAACTATGTAGCATTCCCCACATTTCGTGTAAGAGCATGAAGCAAGGAGCATTCAAGTGTATGTCCACGACTGGGGTCTGTCTGAACGTGCCTTCTCCTGGATCAAAAGAATGACAAGCGCCACACACTTTTCCCACCAGCTGTGTCAATACAAGCAAGGCATCATCTAGATACCAAATGTATCTTTCCAGGAGTCAAACTCCATTTTATTCTCCAAACAAGGTTAAAGGGGCCAATTGTGCAGACATGTTGCAAAACTTGTAGGTTGGTGTCTGCCGTTTTAAGAGCAGCGGGTCACCTTTCCTGCCAAGTCTGCATGTGCCTGCATATATATGTATCTATGTCTGTGTATATATAAGTGCCTGTATGAAAAAAAAACAAATTAAAAACAAGGAATGCTTGGAAAAGAGCTTAGTCCACTTACCTGCCCTTTGATATCCCCAAACTCTGCCTCTGAACCTCTGATGCCTACAAAAATCACACTCCAGGCTGTAGTCTTTAAAGGGTACAGAGCACTCCACATAGAGCAGTCTGTGCTCAGAAACAAAATGATTTGAAGAGTGAAAGCACACTGAAATTTCAATCATTTTTCTTGCCACCACAGATTTTAAAGGTAGCAAGGAACCTTTCCAGTTTGACCATTTGTGAGGGAAGCAGAACATTCTCCTTCATAGGCTTACGTGATAAAAGAATGTCTTCATTTCTAGTAGCAGTTCCCTTCTCCTGTTTAACACTGGATAGAGAAGCTGTTGAAAGCAAGCAAGCAAGACAGACAATAGGAAGGACACATTTTGCCTAAACATTTGCTTGCTTGAGAGGAAAAGCAGGGCAAAGAAGAGAAGAAAGAGCATTACATTTTTGCCTGAGCACACAGATCATAGACAGGCTATATAAACTTAAATGTTTACAGCTTCCAAGTGGTGCTCAGTTTTAAATTGTTTTCCCTAAGCTGGAGATTTACTTTCTAGGATATTTAAATGCTGCTCAAGCGGCAACTAAAAGTCTGGAGAGGTCTGAGTACAGATCAGTTAAGAGGACTCTCCCTCATTTAGCCATAAAAAATAAAGTGTTAATGTGCAGGGCAGAGACTGCACTTTTTACTCTGCCTAGCACACAGTGGTCTTAGTTTCTCAGCTAAAGGCAGGAAAAAAATTAAAAAGTCAAACCACCAATAAACAACAGATACTAAGGCAGATAAACGAAGGGCTGGAACTATTTGTCAAAGAAGCATGACAAAGGCTACCGGAATTAGCATCTACAGGACTTTCCATATGCTACAAAATAATTATGAGGGCTGGGATTAAAATGTGAATGATCAAGGAAACTTCATGGGAATCCAAGAAAGACCTCGATCTATTCAGGTCTAATAGCTTTGCAATTCAGATGCATCTCTCATTAAACATTGTTAAAAACTCCATGAAAGGGAAATGAAGTCGACTGAATTTACATCAGCTAATAAATATTCTTTTGGATACTCTTTTCCCAGCAAGAATAAAAAAAGTGATGATGCCAGTAGTGTATTATCAATACCCACATGGTTAAACAGGGAACTTCTGGGCAAACTCAAGTGGAAGAAGAGGTCAGCAGATCATGGAAGGAGGGGCTGGCCACTTGAGAGGAATGTAAGACTGTTGTCAGAGGATGTATGAAGGCAACTGGGAAAGCTAAGGCCTCCTTGGAGTTAAACCTTGCAAGAGAGGTCAAGGACAAAAGAAAGGGCTTCTTCAATACATTTCAGACAAAACCAATACTAGAGGCAATGTGGGCCCACTGCTGAATGAGGTGGGTGCCCTGGTGACAGAGGATACAAAGAAGGTGGAGTTACTGAATGCCTTCTTTATCTCTGTCTGTACTGCCGGAGGCTGTCCTCGGGAGCTCCAGACCCCTCAGGACCAAGAGATAAGACAGGATAATGGAGGAGTTTGCCCTGATTGATGACAATTGGGTTAGGGACCAATTTGGCAGAGAGGGACCTGGGAGTACTGGT
>VWZK01003038.1:0-10907 GCA_013396935.1 Baryphthengus martii | reverse complement strand
TATGTCCCTCTTACAGTGGGGACACCAGATTTGGACGCAGTCTTCTTTGTGATCTCTCTGCATGGTCAATCTCCTCTCTTGATCCACTCTTCCCTCTGTCCCCCAGGACTAGTTCTCCTCTCTGTTGCAATTAGGCTCATTTTTTTCCCCATCTCCCCTTATTTTGTCTGCATTTGGAGCCCAGGACAGAGTTCTGCCTGCGCTTAATTCCTGTGTCTGATGCCACAACCGCCTGCAGCATCTGGGAGCAGCAGCTGCAAAAATAAAAAAAAACAATAAAAAAAAAAAAAGAGGAGAAAAAAAAATTAAAAGAAAAGGAAAAAAAAAAAAAGAAAAAAAACCCTGGCTCAGGCCTGTCGTCCCTGGGTTGGAGCTTGCCCATTGCAAATAGCATCTTCAGATGAGTCTTTGGCCAGTTTGGCTGCCAAATTCTGGGGACTCTGTGCTGAGCATATGTAAATGAGATTTTTCAAAGGCTTGTGACTAGGCAAAAAGCTGGGTGGTTTTTCATGGGAACTGCAAAAGGACAACAAGGACTCTACCTTCCAAATTTCAAAGTATTGCTGTGAAGAACAGAGATGCAGGAGCTGCTCAGTAAAATTCTTGTAAGGCTTTCTTTTCTTTTCTTGGGGTTTTTTTTCCTTCTTTGGTTTGGTTTTTTTTCCCCAACAGGGGCAAAACATGTTTTTCCTCAATCTTATTTCCTGAAGTGACTAAATCCTTTTAGTTGAAACAAAAAAATAATAATAATAATCAGCCTGAGGCAGAGACAGAGCATGGGAATTTTCAGCCCAAATACTTAGCTTGGCAAAATTTATGAGCAACTGAAAAAAAGCCTTTATAAAAGGGAACTATTGAGATCCCCAGCTACAGAGGACCTACTTGCATTATACACAAAAGTCAGATGAGAATACCTCCACGACCCGTTAGGGGTACTAATCCCGGTGTAGAAGTGTCTACTTTTCATATTCCAGAAAATCTATATTAAGTAATGGGTGCCCTAATGAATTACTTGGTCTTAGCACCTCTCAGGCCATTCCAATGCTGTTGCATCTAGTTTATTTGCTAAGCATGCCTGTCACAGATTTGGGGTTAGTTTTTTGGTGTTTTTTTTTCACTGAACGCCTTTTGTTGTGAAACTTAACTGAAATACTTGCACATACATGAGAAGTCCAGCCCAGTCAGCACTGTCCAAGTTCAGAGGCACAATGCTTTCCAGGTGCATCCTTAGCATCTTCTGGGCAGAAAACACAAAAATAATCACAGTTGAGGTGGCTGCTCATTTGTACCAGCGGCAAACATACTTCCCACCAACACCCCTACGCTTAGGCTGATGGGGCAAATCCTGATGCTTCCACCTACTGCCTAATCATAGGATAATTTTGGTTGGAAAAGACCTTAAGGGTCATCAGGTCCAACTCAGCACAGCTGAGTCCACTGCTGAAAGACGTTGTTATAGACGGATACAAAATATTTGGCGATCCCAACTAACCGACGCCGCTCCCCCTTTGTACAGCCGCGAGCGTCGTTACTGAAAATGTCCACAGAAATGGGTTCTTGGTTCTGTTCTACCGAGGAACCCCTCTGTAGGTTGAAACCTAATTCGTGGTAGTGGGTGGGATGCACTTCCACCACAGGGGCTGTGGATTTGCGTTCCCCGCTCCTCTTCTTGGGAGAGAGTAGGAGCATCCGCTCCGTGTGCAGCACAGGGCAGGGTGACCTCCACTTGAAGCCTCTGTGCAGTTTTCTGCAGCTGCAGGAGGTGTGGATACCTGAAGGGACCCTCCAGGAAGGCTGGAGAGGGGCTTTTCAGGAGAGTGCCCAGCGACAGGACAAGGGGAAATGATTTGAAACTGAAGGAGAATAGGCTTAGACTGGATCTTAGGAAGACGTTCTTCAGTCTGAGGGTGATGAGGCTCTGGAGAAGTTGTGGATCTCCCAGAGCAGTTGTGGATGCCCCCTCCCTGAAGGTGTTCAAGGCCAGGTTAGATGAGGCCAGGTTGAGAGGTGCCCCTGCCCATGGCAGGGGGGTTGGGTGAGATGATCTCTGAGGTCCCTTCCAACCTAAGCCGTTCTAGGATTCTACAATGGTTCTATGACCCTGGTGAGCAGGCTTCGCTCCTCCTCTCCCAGCTGCAGCTGCTGTCGTGGTCCTGCTTCGCTGAAGGCTTTTTGGCACGGAAGCAAGTCCCATGGAAATGCGATACAGCTTTTATTTTTTTCCCTTGGTGTGTGAGCTCTCTGCAGGGAGTAGAGATAAATCTTCTACCCCTGACCTATTCCTCCCAGACCTTTCCTCACCATCCTCCTGCTGCAGACACCCAGGTGCACAAATCCCAACGTGGGGCAAAGCTTCCAGAGCTACCTGGCTGATGATCCCCCCAACTTCACGACGGAGACATCTGCACAGGAGCAAGCCCTGCCTGTACAATGTCCTGTCTCCTCAGCTCGCACTCCTTCCTCACTCAGGGGCAGTCCCCTAGGCTTCTGGGTGCAGACCTGGAAAAGCTGGTACTGAAACATGTGGAAATACGGAATATTTGTACCGTGAAACTCTGTGGGGGATCCTGCAGAAAGCAACACTCGTGGCTACGGAGATACCAGAGCAAAGCCTTCGTCTCATTCTGGTGCTGGAGCTGAAAAACCTGTCAAAGCAGATGGGGATGTTGTTGACTGCAAGTTTTTTGATTTTTAGTCAGTCATAGATTTTTATTTTTTTTCCTTTTTTTTTTTCCACAACAGACTGGGGAAAAAAAAAAAAAAGAAGAAAGTTTTCTTGATTTAATACAGCAATATATTGTGGTTATAACATTTCATTTGTCCCCAGACTAATGGGGAATGTGCTATCTGTGTTCCAGCCACGGTGCAAGTGTTCCTCAAGTGCTTATATATGAGCTCCCCTCTAACTTCCCTCTACAGGAGACTGAGTTTTCATATTAACTCGTTGCAGGATCTTTTATGAGCAGTGACTGTCAAACTGTGCTTGTCTGTGCATTTGTGCATGTTGATATTGCTCTCATTTAGACTAAACTCAGCTCCCACCTCGATCTTGTTTTTCCCCACGCGGTTTTGTTCCGTTGTTTTTTGGTTTGTTTCTCTTCCCCCCCATATATCAACAGTTTGTTTTAAACTTGTTTTGAGAAGGGAACCTACGGTGGTTTAGGCAAACCGAGCCAAATTGGAGCGATAAGTATTAAAAGATATGCACAGGGCACAAACAAAAGAATTCCCCAAATGTACTTAAGTGATTTTCTGCCTGCTTTTTTTTAATATAGTATCTGTTGGCCAACTGCGGCAATAACTGATAATTTTGATGCAAAATGAAATAATTCCAGTTCAGCGATTCTTCAGGGAGAAATTACCCCCACAACTTCTTTTCATTTTATTCTAATTTTATGGCGAAAAAAAATAATAAAATAAAATTTAAAAAAAATAAAAAATAAAACCCACAAACTTGAGATTCTCCATTTAAGGAAAAGAAAATAATTTGAATCACCGAGTTTTGAAACTCATTTAAATATTTCATATCTCTTCCACTTCCAAATATACTTTCCTGGCAAGTTCTCACATTTCCATCTCCACCTCCTGAGGTTTACCATCTTTCTAGCTGGGAGAGACTAAAGTTTTCTTCAAGACCCACTAAATGCTTGGCAAAAAATCTATACCATGACATGAGGGATCTTGCATTTTCTGGGAGCTTCACGGTCTGACTTAGCAGGCACTGGTTCTGCTGGATGACACCACGTGGAAAGATCAGTTGTTAGATCAAGACTTTATTTTGTATTGCGTTTGGAAATGCACCAAAGCCATTCATTAAGCTTCATTGCTTTCTGTCTTTGGGTGTTTGGGGCTGGTTTTTTCTCTCTGGTTGGTAGGGAAATCCTAAATAGTTTCTTCAACATTGAGATGGCCGTGTCAGCTTGAAGATACTGGCTTTAGAGCGTGATGGTTTGGGGTTTGGTTTGGGTTTTTTTAAAGGGTAATGGTGATTCAGTCCATATTTTGGAATAAATACGTTCTCCAAGATGGAGCTTACTTAATTATTGCAGTGGTTAAATGAGATGGTTAAAAACGTTGCTGCTCTGCAATTGGGTCGTTAAAACTAGATTAGCTGAAACACCCTGGTTTTGGAGATGCTTTCTGTCCGGTTGTATTTTTCCTGTGGATGCAAGGGCAGGAGATGATCTGCAGTTCCTCAACCAGAACAAACTCCTATCTATCCCTCATCCCACTGGTTTCTGGGTCCCATCGAACCCTCTCCAGCCACAGCTCAGCAATGAGGCCCCAATGGTCACACGTGAGCGTCCGCTGCTCTTAAGGGTTTGTTTCACAGAATTCCAGCATCCCAGCATGGTGGGGGTTGGAAGGGTCTTCTGGAGCTCCTCTGGTGCCACCCCACTGCTCCAGCAGCGCAGGGTCCAGGCGCCTTTGGAATCTCTCCAGAGCAAGAGACTCCTCAAGCTCTCTGGGCAGCCTGGGCCAGGCTCCAACCCCCTCCCACCAAAGAAGTTGCTCCTCCCGCTCCCAGGGAACCTCCTGGGTTCCATCTGGTGCCCGGTGTCCCTTGTCCTGGTGCTGGGCACCCCTGAGCAGAGTCTGGCCCCAGCCTCGCGTACCCCAGGGGCCCTTGAGCTCTTGCTCAGCCTTGCTCAGCTCCCCTCTGGGGCTGCTCTTCTCCAGCTGAACAGCCCCAGGGCTCTCAGCCTTTCCTGGCCACACAGATGCTCCAGGCCCCTCCGCAGCTTCCCAACCTCCCCTGGACTCTCTCCAGTGTTTCCCTGTCCCTCTTGAACTGAGGAGCCCAGCACTGGACACAACACTCCCAAGGTGGCCTCCCTGGGGCAGAGTAGGGGGGGAGGAGAACCTCCCTTGACCTGCTGCCCACACTCTTCTGAATGTCCTCTAGTTTCCCATTGACCTTCTTGGCCCCAAAGGGCGCATTGCTGGCTCGTAGTTAACGTGGTTGAGCTGGGTTTTTTTCCTTATCATGAACTTAATATTTCACTTCACGTTCATCATAGACGTTTGAGTTCTCCCTCCTGCTGGTGGCAGACCCACCTCCCACACTCATCCTCGTGTCTGACTCCTGTAGACAGGGATGCCAGGCGGGGCGTTGGCGGGGGTCAACGCATCCCAGTGTTGTCTTCTCGTCTTGTCTGCCTTCACAGCCGCCTTCGGCTTCACTTTGGTGCTACGGTGCCGGTCTTCACCGCCTCCCCCACCTGATGCCTGCCTCAAACTCATCGCTGCATGGCTGGGTTGCTGCCCTTGCATCTCCAACATGACCCTTGGCTGGTTTTTGGTAGCAATGTTCAGAAGAGGTAGCAAGCGAGGAATATGTGGATGAGGGAAACGCGTTGAGCACTTACAGACAGAGCTGCCGTTTGCTGCAGCGGGGAGGAGGGTTAAGCAGGGAGTGAAATTCAGCTTTATGGTCATTAATCTCAAGTGCTTCCCCTAATAACATCTCTGAGGTTAAGTCACGGGAAGTGTGATATTATTCAGCTTAGTTAAATTTAGTGTAATTTACATCTGCAAAGCCTTTGCGAGGCAGTATTTGGTCTTAAATTGCCGGTTTCCACGATATGTGAGCTTCAGAATATCCTGCATTAAGCCTTGATGTGTTATGAATTAGGGTGCAGAAGCCTGAAATCCATGCGACGCGCCAAACAACAACAACAAAAAAAGAAATCCAAGTTTCCGAGCAGTTCTGAGGCAGATACGCAATTAATTTAGTTTGCGACATTAAGCACCTTCACAAAGAGTTATATTTCCCCCTTTATTGGGCGGGAACAGCCGCTGGAGACGAGCTCTTTTTCCGCAGCCGCGTCCACGAGCCGCGGCGCTTGCCCGGCACGGCTGATCCGTGCCGCAGGCTTCGCCTCGTCGGGCTGTAATAGGTGCAGACCTGTATCGATCACCCTGACTTACAGGAGAGAAAAAAAAAAAAAGATCTTTGTGCTTCAGATTGGGTATAAATTATAAATAGCGTCTCCGAAGGCCATTGAGTTGCAGCAACGGCGTTCTTCTGAGACAGCCGCGTGTAAAGCTGTTGCTGTGTCGAGGTTATTGACTTCATGATTGCAGCACAGGTGTACTTGACCCACAGCCATGATCGTTGTCCATAAAATCCAGCCGTCTGGGTTCAATCACCTGCTTTCTTCCAGAATGTTCATTAGCAACGAGCAGCAAAGGTCAGGCTCATAAAAGGAGGTTAACGCTCGCTAGGTCAGTGTAAATTCACTGGTGGAACGGCGCTGTCTTCTTCTCGCTGTCTTTCTCGCTAACACAGCGACGTAGGCTCCTGGGAGTGGGTTGTATAGGTCTGAGGTGTACAGGGTGGGGGATGTAAAAACATCATTTCTGTCCTTCCCCAGCAGCTGATGAAATGCAAAGGAGAAAAAAACGTCTCCACCATGGGTTGGCTGTAAATGACCCTGTTGCGAGTTATTCAGACCTCAGATCCACAAATTATTTCTTTTTGCAATTTCTTTTTTTCCAGCAAATGTTTTTATACTTGGTTGACAGAATTAAAATTTTATCAGAATGAACAGAGTCTATCCATGACTCCCCAAACTTGAATTTTTAATTCCATTTCTTACTTGGTGTTTATGTTCTGGGGGCCCAGCTCCATCTTCTGTGGCATTTTTAAAACTTCAGTGTGTCTCCATTAACTCATTAGAGGAGTCTGGTGAGGAGTGGCTGAGGGAGCTGGACTTGTTCAGCCGGGAGCAAAGGAGGCTCAGGGGAGACCTTATGGCTCTCCACAACTCCCTGACATTCAGGAGCTTGGAGCCAGGGAGGGTCGGGCTCTGCTCCCAAGGAACAAGCGCCAGGGCAAGAGCAACAGGCCTGAAGTTGCCCCAGGGGAGGTTTAGGTTGGAGCTGAGGAACAATTTCTCGCCCTGCAGGGTTGTCCAGGCCTGTCTTGGGCTGCCCAGGGCAGGGCTGGAGTCCCCCTGCTCCCTGGAGGGGTTTCCAAGGCGTGGAGCTGTGGTGCTGAGGGACAGGGCTCAGTGGTGCCCTGGCAATGCTGGGGCAACACTTGGTCTTAATGATCTTGAAGGTCTCTTCCAACCAAGACAATTCTCTGATTCTAAAATAAATACTGTATTTCCCATGAAACCATCATTCTCACCTATAACATCAACTCCTGATTTCTCTTATCATTCAGGCCAGAGCTGCTGAATTTCCACAGATGTGTCTGCATTTTCTGCCCTCATCACCACACCTGGATGGTAGTTGCAGCCTGTGTCCAGTTTTTTTAAATACGTACCAAAGCTGGATCTGGGACTTTCTTTTGCTGTTAAGAAAGAATAAAATCCTGAGAGGGAAGGTGTCTTTGGTGAACTGCTGCCAGCAACTGGAAGACGAAGGTGTTGAGGAGGAGAGACTGGATGGGCACAGTAGCAGTGAGGCAGAGGAGGTCTTGGTGACACAGGGCTGTGGAAAAGTCAGGAGAAGGCAGAAACTGAAGTGTCATTAGGGTCAGTGAGTGGATGAGATGCAACAAAATCAGGGCCAGGTGGCGGGTAAAAGTTCAAGAAGAGCTGAGATGGACAAGCTCTGGGGGGAGGAATTCAAAAGAGGATTTCCTGGAGAAGCAGGCATCCTGGAGAAGCAGGTGTGCTGGAGAAGTAGGTGTCCTGGAGAAACAGATATTCCGAACGGAAGAAAAACAAGCAAGGAGTAGGAAGAGATATTGGTGAAACAAAACTTTGGGAAGGAGTGAGGAGGACTTTCCTCTCCCTTCTTCCTCGAGACTTGTGCACCTCTTTGGCATTATAGGGCTGGGGGAGGCTCTCTATCTGCCTGAGACCTGGGGAAATATTTGTCCTGTCAAGCCCAAGGTGTTTCTGAGCATGCACAGAAGCGATGCTGTAATAAAGTGTAAGCTTTAAGATCAGAAGCTGAGGCGTCTGTGGAGCTTAGACACCTCGGGGGGTGGCGAGCAGCTGAATCAGGATTTTCTGCATTACTTAGGTTTAGGCTGTTAAATTTCACCTCTCTTGATGTAAGGGGGCGAGTCCTTTAGAACAGCTGGTGACACCTGGAGCAAGTGTCCAGATGGAGCACAGAAGAAGGTGGATGACCCTATCTCAGTCCTCCCTTTGCTCACCCTGTTTCCACCATCCTGCAGCAGCCAGCAATCAGGAGAGGAGGACCAGGTGCTGATGAATTTTGCTCAGGTTTCCTCCTGAAGCAAAACTGGCGTTGTAGAGGCAGCACCTGGCTTCTTGAGATTTTTTTCCCTCTTACCCATCACAAAATTAGCCTTTGAAGGAAAATCACGGGGAAGAGCCCTTCCTGTGACTGCTCCAGGGATGCTGTGCACCGGAAGACCAGGCAGAAGACGGATGGTGCCAAGGGCATGGTGGAAGGATTGGTTTGGGTTAGGCTGGTTAAGTTGGGTTGATTTGAGTTGGATTGGGTTGGGTTAGGTTGGGCTGGGTTGAGCTGGGTTGGGTTGAGTTGTGGTTGGTTGAGTTAAGTTAAATTGGGTTGGTTGGCTTGGCTTGGGCTTAGGTTGAGTTCTGTTGGGTTAACTTGAGTTGGGTTGACGCCAGCCAAATTCAGTAGTTACAAGATGAAGCGAATGGTTTATCGAAAACCATTCCTGCACCTATGAAAATACTGTGGACTCATGTTGACTTAGCCCTTTGCCTGCACAGAAACAACAGGACAATCCAAGCAGAAATTTCAGGGGAAAAAAAAAAACAAAACAGAATCCTTTTGAAAGGTTCCTTATGCAGAAGATTATAAACATTTTCCACTGCAGAGGGAGAGTTGATTTATTCTCTCAAGGCTTACTATGTATGAAATCAGATTCTTGCTGAATTCATAAAAACACTGGGTGTTCCTTCAACACAGACTTGTTCTCGTCCCCGGAAAGTCCTTCTTTACTTCCACAACTGCCTGTGTCGGCATCCACACCAATCTCCAAGCCCTGCTCCTGGTGTAAAAGGGGGGAAAAATTATATTTAGCTGCTTTACTTTAAAACTACTTAACTGCCGTTACAAATCTGTGCTTAACCTGCTAGTGATTAAGGGCTTTTTTCCATCTTTATTAGATGAGGTCTCTGCCGTCACGTGAGGTGGGATTTTAAAGGTTTGCTGTCCTTTTTAGCTGTTCTGGGTGCAAGTGATGACATTTCCACGGCGTTGTCTTGGCTGCTGTGTTTTGGGGAAGTGCCAAAGCTGGGCTGGTTCATCCTCATGCTGCTGGTACAGCATTTCCTCGGGTGATATCCATCGTTCCATTTCCTCGGTGGGTTTTACAATTCTGTGATATTCTTCAGCGAAATAAGCTGACATCAGCGATTTTCCAAATTATTTCCCGTAATTAATTCTCCATCCAGGTGTTTGATGACACAGTTAGTATTTGGGAACAAATAGTCATAAAACACCATCGTGGAAATTAGCGATTTTCTAAACGCCTGGTCCTTTCACTCTCCCAATTCTGACATCGCCAATGAAATTCCTTGAGTAATTAGTGCCAGTCTCAACTGAGCCTCCTTGTTCTGCCAAAAAAACGTGGTCATGGTGACATCTCTCTGAGAAAACTCCACTAGATGTGTCCTTGCAAAGCAGTGGGGAGAGAGAGATGTAACTGACTGCTTCTGTGATGCTGTAGCATGTTAAGATCTGTCATGTAAATTGGTATTTTTCAGGTTTATAACCTGTAGAAGCTTTGAAGCTTAAATACTTGTTTTTCAGCGGTCTCGCCCAGGAAACCGTCTGAATGTATGTTCTCTCAGAAGTGTCAGGTTTTGAGTAGGTCAGAACTTCCCTTTATATAGAAGATAATTTTCTTTTTGTTCTAGTTGAGAAAATGGTGGTTTTCAAATGCTAAATACTTTATTTGTGCTCTTGGATGCAATTCTGTCAAGATTTTTTTTTGATAGGAAAATGATAGGAAAAAGATGCCTCTACACTTAAAAAATTTAGTTAGCTCGCTAATGTATGTTATTTACATGCTTCGGAGTTACTGTGATGTACCCTGTGAATACAATCAGCTTTCCATGTTGCCTAAATAAAGCAAATGAATTCACAGACTATTAAAAGACATGGCTGGATAGGAAGACACTTGAAGGAGTTATCTAATTTTCCCACATTCCTCAGAGTGAGGTCAGCTACACCCATAATATTCCCAAGAGATGGTTGTCTAACCTCTTCTTGTCTTCCAGTGGTGAGATCCTGCACCTTCCATAGGTCTTTTCTTACCCTAAAAGAACAGGGTTTGGATCTGGCCCCAGCATCTGGATTTTTCTGCCTGTGCCCACGGAGGGCCAGTCTGATGGTGTCGGTCACATAGATCAGAGCGGGTTTAGGTTGGACACAAGGAAGGAATTCCTTACAATGAGGATGCTGAGACACTGGAAGAGGCTGCCCCGAGAAGCTGTAGATTGGAAGTGTTCAAGGTCAGATCAAATTGGACTCTGAGCAACCTGCTCTAGCTGCAGATGTCCCTGCTCCCTGCAGGGGGGTTGGACCAGATGACCTTGAAAGGTCCCTTCCCACCCAAACCAGTCTCTGGTTCTATGATTCTTCGTGGCTTTGCCCATTTGCTCACACTCCTGCCCATTTGTGCAAAGGACTTTTTGTGGAATGTTGGAACCAAGGACACATTTGTTTTTCAGGACTATTTGCCCCAGAGCAGCAATTCAGGGCAGCCCACAGCCTGACGTCCTGTAGCTCTGGAAATGCCATTTAATCATCCTGTGATTTCAGTTGCGTGTGTGAATCCTCCCCTGTTTTTTTTTTAATACAGTTCTGTGCCACTTTTATTTTTGTACTCTATGACCATTTCCATCAGTTTTAATACCGGTTCTGTCCTGGATGCCTGACTCTTACTAGAGCTGTTTGCTACCATTTTTTTTTCCCTTTTGTGTATATATATATGTATA